>JAJEJO010049396.1:100462-128850 GCA_020662805.1 Glaucomys volans | reverse complement strand
AAAAAAAAAAAAAAAAAAAAAAAAAAAAAAAAAAAAAAAAAAGTCAGGCAAATGAAGGTTATTGCATGATCTCAGAGCCGTCAATGATCAAATTATTCCATGGGGCCCATTCAGCGTGGACTGCCTCTGGTGTCAGCCTTGCCAAAAAATTGGCCCACTATCATAGTGGATTTAAAAGATTGTTTCTTTTCTATACCATTGTATAAGACTGATTGTTGGAGATTTGCTTTCACTCTGCCTGCCATAAATCATGCTAAACCTGATCAAAGGTATGAGTGGACAATGTTGCCCCAGGGCATAACTAACAGCCCTACTTTATGTCAAATATATGTGGATAAAGCTCTTGCTTCAACCCGCCATAACTACCCCAATATGCTAATTTATCATTACATGGATGATATTCTCCTGTGCCACGAAAACAAGTTAGTGTTGGAAAACGCTTTGGTCTTCATGACCAAGGAATTAAAGGCCTAAGGATTAACTATAGCTCCTGAGAAAATACAAACAGGAGAACTGCAAAGTTATTTGGGCACAAAGCTATCTGCTACTACTGTACAGCCTTTAAAACTTACCATCAGAGTAGATCATTTACAAACTTTAAACAATTTCCAAAAGTTGTTAGGTGATATTAATTGGATTAGACCGTATCTAAAAATGTCTACAGGAGAATTAAAGCCTTTATTTGACATTCTTAAGGGCGATTCTGATTTAAATTCAACCAGAAATTTCAAATTTCTAAAATACTCGCCCAACAAATAGTTAAAAATTGTCATCATTGTGCACCACTTATTCCTGTTCAGTCTTTTGGAGTCAATCCCCAAAGCTTACTGCCTAATCATATATGGCAGATGGACATTACTCATATTCTTGAATTTGGAAATCTTAAATATGTACATGTTTCTGTTGATACTTGTTCCAGAGTTATCATGGCTTCCCCTCATACAGGAGAAAAAGTTAAAGATGTTATTCAACACTGTCTACAAGCCTTTGCCACTTGGGGCATTCCTAAAACCATAAAAACGGATAATGGGCCAGCATATACTTCAAAAAGCTTTCAACAATTTCCAAAAAATTTTAACATTCAATTAATCACAGGTATCCCTTACAACCCCCAAGGTCAAGGCATTATTGAAAAAACTAATCTTACTCTAAAAAATTATTTATAAAAACAAAAAGGGGGAATAGGAGTATCCTTCAGATCCCCCAAAGATAAACTTAACCTTATTCTTTTTATTTTAAATTTTTTGAATGTAGATAATGACGGACGCTCAGCCGCTGACCGTCATAGTTCTCCTAACCAGACTCCTAAACATTATGTACTATGGAAGGATATTCTTACAGGAAGCTGGAAAGGACCGGACCCCGTGTTACGTTGGGTCCGAGGGTCTGTTTGTATATTCCCACAGGACCAATAAGCCCCAATTTGGGTACCGGAACGACTAACACGGATAGATACGTCCCCCCCAAAGGTGGACACCAGGGAACAAAAGGAAAAGGAAAAACCAAAACCTCAAGATGAAGTGGACTAAGGTAGGTAAGGTGAGTATACTCTTCTTTATATTTCCACTTATTTCAGGACAACACATGTGGGGTATCCTCAAAGCCTGGCCTTACCCTTTACCTTTAACTAATACTTCCAGGGTGTATCCCGTGATATTCTCTACTAATGAGACTACAGGCTTTCCTTCAGTGCCATTTGAGCCTTTAGAAGAACAAGTTAGCTGGACCTTTGTTATAAATCTAGAGGGAACTTTATGTTTTGGTCCGGCACCATGTGTGACTTTAAAAAATCATACTGTAGGTCACATGTCTTACAAAGACAAGAGACCACCTTCTAAAATCAGTCAATTGTACTCCGATAGTTGGGGAAATATACTTGCTTTACAAGGCATTACGCCTAGAATTACCACCAAAGATTGTCCTCAGCAGCCTTGGTTATTTAACTGTGAAAGTCAGTGACCTCAGTGGCCTCACATATGGTACTCCTGCGTTGACTGGTATTTTGCTCGATGTGTGTCCTCTTTCTCTTATAAGGGGCCAGGAACTACAAAAACCACAACTTGGCCTAGCAGTAATTTCACTATACTAAATTTCAACATTTTGGCTGGCCCCAAAACCGTTTTTCCGTTTGGGCCTTATGTGGTAGTAATGCTTGTATCAACGTGGCCCCTATGACCTTTTTGAAAGGGGGTCAAATTCGTTATACTAGTTTTAGTTATAATTTTACTCATGGACCATGGTACAGTAACTTTCAAGCTACGATTGAAGATAATATTAGAAGGTGGGAGAGTAGTGTAAAGGTTGACTGGGATAAGGATAATAAAAGGAATATTAGTTTTGCTCCCACACCTGTGTGTGTTATTCCCCCATTCTTATTTCTTCTCACCACTCTTAATCCTACCAATGGTAATGTTCTTTTAAATTGCACTGATAACAATAATAATTGTTTTATTTCTCAATGCTGGAACGCATCTAAGTACAATACGGCTATTATACTACGTATACCTCAGTATATTCCAGTTCCTGTTGACATCAGCTCTCCACATACAGCGGTAGCGACTCGTCAAAGAAGGGACTTCGGAATGACAGCTGCCATTATAACTGCAATAGCCTTTTCAGTGGCTGCGGCTACGACTGCTGCTGTCGCTCTCGCTACCTCGGTTCCTACTGCACAAACTCTAAATAATCTATCATCTGTGACTGCTCAGGCTTTGTATACACAGAATCAGCTGAATGGACAATTAAAAACTGGACTTATGATTCTCAACCAACGAGTTGACCTTGTTCAGGAACAACTCAACATTGTCGAACAGCTAATGATGATGGGATGTGCTCATGTACTGTTGGGCTTTGTATTACTGATGCCCGTTATGATAACTTGTCTTATGCAGCAAATTTGTCTAAAAGGTTATCTCATATGTTAACTGATCACTGGACACATGAGTTTGATCTTCTGACTCAATCTTTACACAGTCAGATTCTTACTATTAACAAAACTAAAACTCATGCCTTAAGTCTTATCCCCTCCCTATATAATGTTTCTGATGCGCTTGTTCTATGGGGAAAACATTGGGCTGAAGCTGTTATTTTTGTATTTTACTGCTGTTAGGATTTCTTGCTCTCCTTCGAAAGCTTTCTGCCCTCAAGCGTGCCACGCAACAGGACCGACATGCCATTCATCAGGCTCTAGCGGCAGTGGAGGCAGGCAGTTCTCCCAAAATGTGGCTTAGCATGCTGGACCGGTAGCCAATGACGGGTAAGGAAGGTGGTGACCATATACCAACCTAAGACAGAAGCTGTAGCATGCTCTACAGTCTTTGATGACGGGTAAGGATATGAGTTGACCCCTCCGCCTAAGACAGGCACGGCCCCTCGCCATTTAATTAATAAAAAAGGGGGAGCTGTCGGGGTGCCCGGGACCCCATCCTCTATTTAGCCTGCAAGATGGAGATTGGCAATGTGCCAGCACAGCCACATTGCATTCCTTAAGTTGCTTATCTCTGCTAGCACGGCCATGTTACATTCCTTTACTCGCTTATCTCTGAGAAAGCAGCCCTCACTGGCTGTTAAAGATGCATGTCCTGCGCGTGGTCAACGTATGCTCTCTATCTATAGCACTATATGTCCATGCGCTGACCACATGGACAGTACTCTGATTGGTTGCTTTCCCATATATAACCTGTAGTTATCTCCCCTGACGGGGGAGAACAAAGAAACTAGAAGCAGATGATCATCGTGTGAATAAAGCATTTAACCAGCCTACGTGTCGCGTCTCTCTGCGGGCAGGGATTCGTGATAGAGAAGGACAGAGAGACCATGGCACTGGAACCTCAGGGAAGGCACAGATGGCCCTCCGCAGGGTTCCACAAAGCTGCACAAGACTGCCACCACCACTCGTGGCGCAGGGCCAGCCCAACACCAGTGTTCGCAGGATTTCTGTGACCCACTCCATCTTTAGAGGTCCAGTGTGTGTGTGGCAGGTGGTGCATAATGCCCCCGACCACTCACTCCCCCAGCTCTGGATCTCACTATCCCCTGTCCTGTCTTCCTGTCTCTGTGCCTTAGCCCATGCTGGTCCCTCTTCCAAGGCTCCCTTCCCTCCCCACTGACTTCCTTATCCTATGAACTCCAAGAATATGTCCCCATCAGCTAGAGGGGGACCCTCCCAACTGTGGCTTTTTTGGTACTTACTCTTTTTTCTGATTAGATGACACCCTCCTTAAAGGATCAGTCCAGATTCCTATTTTCATGGCATTAGAGGATTCCATATGTACTTGCAGGATGAAACCATGAAAGTTCTAATTCATTAGTGAGTAGTGTGGTTCAGAGTCATGGCTTTCAAGTCAGAGTCCTGGGCTTAAATCCTGACATCTCCACTTTTCCGCTGTGTGATCTTAAGTGCACTCAGCCTCTCTGAGCTCCACTCAGTGAGTCCTTATGATATTTACTATGTGCCAGGCACTGTGCTAGGCTCAAATCAGACATGGCTTCCCCCCTCAAGGAGTTCAGTCTAGTGACTTAGATATGAAACAAACACAAAAAAAAAACCATAAAGCAAATTATGGTAAGTTCTATCAAGGAAAAGAATGAACAATGTAAAAAGATCAGTGAGCCACAGACACTTTTCAAGACAATCAGGGAAAACTGGATATGACCCAACTATCATACTATGTTAAGGAATTATTGCAGGGGTAATAAGATGTTGGGGGGACCTGATCTAGTATTTACAGGTAAAAATGATATGAGGTCTTAAATTTGGTCTAAAATATACAAGCAAAAATGGTTGGAAAATAAAAAGAAAGAATTTTAATGATTTTTGAAGCTGATGATGGGTACACAGGACTTTTGATACTATTCTGACTCTGCATTTGTGCATGTTTGACAATTTCTATAATAAAAATTTTCAAGTGAAAATGACAGAGAATGACGAGAAGGGCCTAACTCCTAGTGGAGAGTCAGAAGAGACTCCTGATATTTGGTCTGAGACCTGAAAGTCAGATAGGAGGGAGCTGAGGGATGATGAATGAAGTAAGTGCATTTTGAGTAGAGGGAAGAGTGTGTGCAAAGGGCCTGGGGCAGGAAAGAACACAGCATGTTCAAGAAACTGAAAGCAGGCAATGTGGCGAGAATGGAACGAGGGGCAAAGAAGTGCCAAGCTGTGCGTTTCACCCCCTGACCCCCACTTCTCAGCCACCAGACTGCAGTGGGGCCAGAGGAGCTCTGAGGGAAGTAAGGCATGGGAATGCTCCAGCAGCAACCTGGGCTCGGGTTCCAGAACTCACTGCAGAAGGCTGTGCAGGTGGGCTGGCTCCGTTGGTTGCAGGTGAACTTGCAGGAGATGCAGCTCTTCAGCAAGGAGTCCCAGTAGTGCTCTTTGGGGCAGGATCCCATAGCCACCCCCAGCCACAGGCCCTGTGGAGCTAAGAGGTAGGGAACATGAGGGCTGCTGGCAGGCTGATTGGAGGCCAGTGACCTCTCTACCCAGATTCCCAGGGACATTCTCTGTGTCTCAGTGGGCAGAGGGCACTCAGAAAAAGCTGGCTCCCAATTCCAGCTGCACTCACTGGTGCCACGTCACCTTTCCATGCTTCAGTCTCCCCATCTATGAAATGATTACTCTGAGAGTCCCTCCTTCACATCAGCTGCCCGCTGCTTGGCCCTGCTTTCTGCCCTCCTTCCATGCTGTGCCTCTTTCTTCCACAGACCTTTGCACATGCTGTTCCCATTACACAAAATGCTCTTCTCCCCTCCCCAACCCCTTTGGATGGTTATTTATTTCTCTTTCTTAAGATTTCTGAACTTCATTACTTTAGGGAAGCCTTTCTGACTCGCCCCCACACTGTGACAAATCACTTAGACACATTTGCAATGCCCTCTGTGTGTCACTGTGGTTGCTTTCCTTTCGTGCCATCTCCTACAGCAACTGTGGGCATCATGTGGGAGGGAGGGCCTGGACCAAACTGCTAGGTCCTCAGGACCCAGATAGTGCTTAGGACATGGTAGATGCTCATTAAATGAACAGATTATTTTAAAGCAGATGTAGCCTACAACAAACACTCAATAAGTGTCCATTTCCTTCCCTTCTTGTTTACTGTGGTATGAAACACAGACAGTGACATGTGCAAAGTGCACAAATCTTACATGCACAGTTTGGTGACTGTGGATACACGGTGTCATTTCAACCCACATGGAGAGAGAGACATTTCCTGCACCCTGGACTTCTCCCTGGGGCCACCTCCCATCCCATACCTATTCCCAGGGTAGCTACTGTTCTGCCTTTTCTTTGTTTTGTTGCAGTGCTAGTGGTTAAACTAGGCACATGCTCTGCCATGCAGCCACACCTCCAGTCCTTCTTTTAAAAATGTTATTGTATTTTTTATACCTTTTCTCATGTTTATGTGGTGCTGATAATTGAACCCAGTGCCTCACACAACCACAGCCCCCTCCAGCCCTTCTTAGCACCAGGGGCTAATATTGTCCATTCTGGAGCTTTTGTGTCTGGCTTTGTTTGCCCACACGATTTCTGAGTCTCGCCTCACCGGTGCTTGGCAGCCTGTATGTATTCATTCTGAGACGCATCACTTCTTTGATAAAATGTGCTGTCTGATTTTAGGACTCTTGCTTCTCTACCAACTTCTCATTTGTTTTTTGTTTGCTTTTGGCACTGGAGACTGAACCCAGGGACACTTTACTACTGAGCTATATCTCCAGCCCCTTTTATTTTTTTCTTTTGAGACAGGGTCTTGCTAAGTTGCCCAGGCTGGCCTTGAACTTGCCATCCTCCTGTGCAGTCTCCTGAGTAGCTGGGATTACAGGGGTGCACCACAGTGCCGGGCTCCCCAGCATCTCCTTTTAAACACTATTTGAGGCATTTGGTTAGTCTTTAATTGAGAAAACATGAGTGGCATCCCACTTAGCACAGCAGCTTAAACCGGGGAGTTTATCTTCTTTCCCTCCTGAAAACTTACAATGGACAGTAAAAAGTTCATTTGTCCTCAAAGATAAAGCCAAAGAAAGAAGTTGCTAAGGCAGGGCCTGATGGCAGCAACATTTTGGAAGATGGAAGAACTGAGAGACCCAAGGGGACTGACTCCCATCATTTATGCCCAGAGAAGGAAGGAGGCCACAGGCCTTCAGGATGTCTCCAGAATTGGAGGCACCAAGTATGGCTAACAGCAGGGAATCAGGAAGGAGCTGTGAAGCATGAAAGACAATAGGATGGAAATTTATATAGAAAGGGCTTGGCCCCAGCCAGATCCCCAGTCCCAGGAAGGTGTCAGTTCATTGTCTTTCCCAAGCATTAGAAGGATAGACATCTCCCCGGGCACACCTGAGAGTAGCAAAGAGGTCCTTCCCGCAAGAGGGGGATCGAGTGAGAATCCTCCAGCATGGTGTCTCCCCTTTTCTCACTTGCTTAGCCTCGACCTGAGGAGTGCTGCAGGCAGGTTTGTAAACACTCTTCCACTCTACAATAGCTGGAAATAAGCAGTGTTGTGGGCAAACGGACCCAAAGGGAAATACTTAGAAGCACTGTCAGTGGGAAAGTCTCTGAAGAAAATGGCCAAGTCCCTGCCTGATCACACTACAGCAAAGCATCCATGCCAACAGTCCCGTCCATCCCCAGGACTTGCAATCAGCTGTTAGCTATGAACCCGGAACCAAGGGTTTGAGACTGGAGCACCACCCCAGGCGCAAAAGAACTCAAACCCAGCAAACAGAAGACGGGTGCCAACAGCGATGACGCAGGAAGCAAAGAGTTGCAGCAATATTTCCTCAGTAACATAAGAGAATGTTGCATTTGTAAAAAATAATGGTGCACGACTTTTAAAGAACATTCGTAAGAATTATTAAAAATTAAAGATATAATGGCCAGGATAAAAACATAAGTAGAAGGGTTGGAAGATGTAATTGAAGACATTTCTAAGATATGAAATGGTATGATCATTTCAGAAGGTCCAAAGGTTGACTCAAGATTGAAAGATCTCCACAGCTGTCCTGGGCTGTGAAGAGTTAAAGCAGGATGCTCTAAGAACCTGTCCTTCCTGCTGAACACCTGAGCGGGCAGCAGCGGAGGGATCAACTGTCCTGGAACTCTGGAACTCTCCGGGAGAGATCTTGAAGTGACAGATGAGTTTCAGGAATTTGGATGGAGTTCAGCCTTGGCTTGGTAACAGATTCCATTCCCTGGCCCCCGGGCCCTGGAAGGCATCGGTGGGGACAACTGTCCAAGTTCCTGGTTAGCGTTTGCTGGGGCCAGGTTGGGCAAAAATGCCCTTGCCCTTCAAATATTGGGGTTGTTGTGGGTTCTGATTGCTGACCTTGCTGCTTTGGATCATCAGGGGCCAGCACCATGGTGAACCCCACAAAGCCAATGTGGTTTCTGGGAGATTCAAAGAGATAGTACCCCCCTCTCCTTTTGGGAGCCAGACACTTAAGGAAATCTTTGTGAGAACACTGGTGACTACAGAGATAGAGAAAGGGAAACATCAGTGACTATACACAGCAAGGAACACATGCTGTGCAAAAAGAGCTTGAAAAAGTCACAAGGAAATGGCTCCAGTCCTTAATGAGCAAGATCCAATCCCTGAGGAGTGGGAAAATCAGATTTCTAGAATTATCACAACATAATACTCAAAATGTCCAGTTCTCAAAAATATCACAAAATACACGAAGAAGTAGGAAAACAGAATGCTCACGCAAAATAAAGAATTTGACATTCCGTATCTCCACGGAAGCCTGTGCATTGGAATGATCCGACCAAGGTGTTGAGTCAATGATCTTAAATATGTTCAAGGTAGCTCAAGGAAACCATGGACAAAGAACTAAAGGAAACGAGAACGAGAAAAACCATGTATGAATAAAATAAGCATATGAATTAAGAGATGGAAACAAAAAAAGGAACCAACATCTGGAAGCAACCAGGATGCGCTTCAGTGGGTGAACGTAAGAAGAAACAGAGTCACATCCAAACCATGGGATAGTACTCATCATCAAAAACAAACGAGTCGCCGAGCCAAGAAATCACAGAGTAACTCAAAACCCATATTACTAAATAAGCTGAACCAAACTGGAAAAGCTAGTGTATGATTTAAACTTTGACATTCTGGAAAAGTCAAGACTACAGCAATCAGTGGCTGCCAGGTGTTGGGGAAAGGAAGGAATGAATAGGTGGGACAGGGAAATTGCTCTGTCCACAATATCCGCAATAATGGTGGATATACAGAGACGTGTTTTTGTCCAAAGAATGTACACCACCAAGAGTGAATCTTAGTGTAGACCGTGGGTCTACATCTTAAAATAGACTGGGTGACGTGTCAGTGTGGCTTATCAATTACAACAAATGTACCCTTCTGGTGGTAAGCGGGGAGGCTGCTTGTATTTTCAGGGAGGACGAGAGTAGGTGGGAACTCTTTGTACTCAAATCTGATGTGAAATTGAAACTGCTCTAAAAATAGTTTATTTTAAAAAAGGAACCAAACAGAAATTCTGGAACTGAAAAGTACAATAACTGAATGAAAAACTCACTAGAGGGAGTTATCAGCAAATTAAGCAGGCAGAAGAAAGGACTGGTGAACCTGAAGGTAAGTCAGTTGAAATTACTGTCTGTAAAACAGAAACTTAAAAAAAGGAATTGGGAAAAAATGAACTAACCCTGAGTGGCCTGTGGGACTCTTAGCAGATCACAAAGGGGCAGAAAATTTGAAGAAATAGTGCCCCACCCCCAATACTAGGAAACAGAATCCAACAGCACATCAAAAAGATTATTCACCATGATAACTTAGGTTCATACCAGACATTAAAGTATAATTCAATATATGTAAATCAATAAATGTGATATGTCAAATTACAGAATGAAGGACACAATATGCAACTCAGGAAAAGCACTTAATAAAAATTAAAATTCATTTGTCATAAAACCTCTCAATGCATTAGGTACAGAAGGAACGTACCTTATGAAAAGAAGTTCGACATCACTGATCACCAGGGACATGCAAAAGAAAACCACAGGATATTGTCTCACCCCAGTTAGAATAGCTATGATCAACAAGACAAGAAATAACAAATGCTGGCAAAGTTGTGGCGTAAAAGGAGTTCTTGTACACTGTTAGTGGGAATGTCATTATGAAAATAGTAAGGATATTATTCCTCAAAAAGTTAAAACTAGAATTAACTAGTGAATTGATCCAGCAATCCCACTACTGGGTGATATCCAAAGGAAATAAAATAAGTAGGTTAAAAAGACATCTACACTTCCACGTTTATTGTAGCACTATTCACAATAATCAAATTTGGAATTAAATGGCAACAACAGATGAATATATAAAGAAAATGTGGTATACACATTTTTTTTTTTTTTTTTTTGCGGTGCTGGGGATTGAACCCACGGCTTTGTGCTTGCAAGGCAAGCACTCTACCAACTGAGCTATGTCCCCAGCCCGTATGCACATAATTGAATACTATTAAGCTATAAAAAGGATGAAATTCAATCATTTGCAAAACTACAGGTGGATTTAGTTAATATTATTTTAAGCAAAATAAGCCAGACTCAGAACGACTTATAGCATATGTTCTCACTCTTATGTGGAATATAAAAAAGTTGACCTCATAAAAGTAGAAAATAGAATAGTGGTTACCAGAGATTGGAGAGGGAAAGGGAAGTGCAGGATGGGGAGAGACTGGTCAAGAGGTACAACATTATGGAACAGAGAGGGTGTTCATTACATGGTAGGGTGGACAATTGTTAATAATGTTAATAATGTTTATTTCAAAATATCTGGAAGAGAAGTTTTTAAATATTCTCAGAGAAATGACAAATATATGAGGTAATGGATATGCTAATTACCTTAATTTTATTATTATACAATATTACATATATATCAAAAATCATATTGTAACCCATAAATATGTACAATTATTACATGTAAATTTGAATTAATTGCAAAAAAATAATGGCCCTAAACTTCCCCAAACTAAGGAAAGGCATGAATATACACATTTGAGAAGCTCAACAAGCTCCAAGTAGGAAAAACTCAGAAAAACTTGCACCAAGACACAGTATAATAAAATTATGGAACCCTAAGGACAAAGAATGTGGAAGTAGCAGGACAGAAGTAATTTGTCATTGGCAGATTCAATTTTTAGAAACTCACAAGACTTATTCATATGCTGCCTATAAAAGGCTTTATATCAAAGAACACACAAAGGTTGAAAGTATGGAGAAAGATATTTCATGCAAGTAGTAACTGAAAGAGAACTGAGGCAGATATATTATGTCAGACAAAAAAGACTTCATACCAAATCCAAATAAAGACATCACAAGAAAAGAATATTACAGCCCAACATGCCTATGAACACATATGCAAAAATCCTTAACAAAATATTAGCAAATTGCACCCAAGTTTACATGAAAAGCATTATTTACCATGGTCAGGTGGGACTTATTCCTAGAAGGCAATGATGGTTCATCATATAAAAACTGATCAATATTGTGCATCACACTAAAGAAGGAAGAATGATGGTGCATACCTGTAATCCCAGAGACTTGGGAGGCAGAGGCAGGAGGATTGCAAGTTCAAGGCCAGACTCAGCAACTTAGCAAGACCCTAAGCAACTTAACAAGATAGTCTCAAAATAAAAAAAATAAAAAGGACTGGGGATGTAGATCAGTGGTAAAGTGTCCTGGGTTCAATCCCCAGTACCTAAATAAATAAATATAAAGAAAAAAC
Source organism: Glaucomys volans (assembly GCA_020662805.1). Lineage (NCBI taxonomy): Eukaryota > Metazoa > Chordata > Mammalia > Rodentia > Sciuridae > Glaucomys > Glaucomys volans. The sequence goes on along the minus strand of JAJEJO010049396.1, from coordinate 117,124 downwards.
TACATGATCATTTCAATTGATGCAGAAAGGTCATTTGACAAGAAACAACACTTCATCATGATTAAAAATAATAATAATAAACTAGGAAAGGAAAAAAAAACTTCCTGAACATGAGAAAGTCCATAAGTCAAAAATACACAGCTAATTATATACTCAATGGTGAAAGACTGAAAGTTTTTCAAAAGTTAGGAACAAGACAAAAATGCACATTTTTGCCACTTCTATTCAACATAGCACTGGAAATACTAGCCAATGCATTTAGGCAAGACGAAGAAAGGTGTCCAAATGGGAAAGGAGGAAGTTAAATTATCTCTGCTCACAGAAAACATGATTTTTTTTTTTTTTTTTTTTGGTACTGGGGATTGAACCCAGGGGCACTCGACCACTGAGCCACATCCCCAGCCCTATTTTGTATTTTATTTAGACAAGGTCTCACTGTTCTTAGAGCCTCACTAAGTTGCTGAAGCTGGCTTTGAACTTGTGATCCTCCTGCCTCAGCCTCCCAAGTGCTGGGATTACAGGTGTGCGCCACCGCGCCCGGTGATAACATGATCTTAAGTGTAAAAATTCCCTAAAATCTCCACATACATGCATGCGCGCGCACACACACACACACACACACACACACACAATCTATTAGAACTAGTAAAAGATTCAGCAAAGTTATAGGATACACAATCAACACACAAAAATCAGTTGAATTTTTATAGACTCACTATGACAATCCCAAAAGAAAATTAGGAAAATAATTCCACTTACAATGGCATAAAAAAGAACAAAATACTTAGGAATAAATTCAATCAATAAGGCAAAAGTGTTTACTGAAAACTACAAAATATTGCCCAAAGAAACTAAAAATACCTCAATGAAAGATAGCCTGTGTTCATGGACTGGAAGATTTAATGACGTTGAAAGGTTAATACTACCCAAAGCAATCTACAAACTCAACATGATTTCTAACAAAATCCTAACGACTTTTTTTTTTTTTAACAGAAATAGAAGAATCGATCCTAAAAACTCAAATGGAATTACAAGAGACTTGGAAAAGTCCAAAGAATTTTAAGGTCAAAGATGTAAGACATACTTCCTGATTGTAAAACTCACTGCAAAACCTAATCAATGAAAAAGTGTTGCTATGGCATAAAGATAGACATACCAACCATGGAATAGAATACGAAGCCCAGAGGTAAACCCTTGCATCTTGTCAAATGGTTTTAGACAAGATGATTCAATGGGGAAAAAAAGTGCTGGGAAAACTGGAAATCCACATGCGAAAAAATGAAATTGGACTCTTACCTAATACTATAATACAAGAATTAACTCAGAATTTATCAAATGCTAAGAGCCAAAGCTACAAAATTTTAGAGGACAACATTGAGGGAAATTGTCATGCATTGAATTTGGCAATGACACCAAAGGCATTGACAAGAAAAAAATATTAAATAAATTGGACTTTACCAAAATTAAAAACTTTTGTACACCAAAGGATACTATTGAGAGAATGAAAAGACAACTCACAGAATAGGAGCAAATATTTATGGAATGTATACCTGACAAGGGTTGATATTCAGACTATGTAAGAAACTCTTAAAATTCAAACAAGTCAAACTGGGCAAAAGACTAAAATCAATTTTTCTCCAAATAAGATACACAAATGGCCGACTAGCTCATGAAATGAAGCTCAACATCATTAGACATTAGAGAAATGCAATTCAAAACCACAGTAAGATATTGCACCCTATTGAGATGACTATTGTAAAAGGAAAGAGAAAATAATGAACGTTGGAGATGTGGAGAAATTTGAACCCTTCGTGCACTGCTCCTGAGAATGTATAACGATGCAATCACTGCAGAAGGTGGCCTCAGCTCATCACTTTCTTATGTGCATTCATCAAAAACACAGATCTACCATATGATCTAGCAATTCTACCACTAGGTAAATATTCGAAAGATCTGAAACGTATATGCCAACTGTCACTGTTCGGATTTAGAAAGTCCCCCACAGGGGTTCCCAGGGCAGCAATTTTCAGAGGTGGGACTTTGGGAAGTGGTTGGATCACAAGGGCTCAGACCTCATGGGTGGATTAATCCACTGATAGCAGAATGGACTACTGGAAGGTGGTGGAAATATAGGAGGCAGGGCATGGTTAGAGCAAAGCACTTCTGGTGGCAAAGCCTTGAATGAATGGCACTCCCATCCATTATGGAAGGAAAGTAAATAAATATGATCATTATGGAGCATTATTGGGCAATATTTCTCAAAATTATTGATAACTCAGTGATTAAACTCCAGTTTTATCCTACAGGGGGAAATAATAAACTCACTGTGGCAATGTTTGTAATTACTGAGGACTGAAAGTAACCTAAATGCCCATGATTGGTGGATTGAACACTGGGATATTATGCAGCTATATAAAAAAAGTAATGAAGAAGCTATGAAAGAACTCCAGATATATTAAGTAGGAAAAAAAAAAGGGCTGGGATTGTAGCTCGCATGTGTGAGGTACTGGGTTCAATCCTCAGCACCACATAAAAATGAATAAATAAAGGTATTGTGTCCATCTACAACTAAAAAAATGATTAAAATAATTTAAATAATTAAATTAAAATTAAAATAATTAAATTAAAATAATGTTAAAATAAGAAAAAGACAATATTATATTTTAAATGAGATATTTTAAAGAATTTTAAAAAGATGTGTAAGACTTGTACACTGAAAACTTTTAACACATTTTTGAAAGAAATAAAAGTTTAAATCAATGGAAAGACAACCCATATTAATGGACTGAAAGACTTCATGTCGTTCAGATATTCACCAAATTGTTCTACAGATTCCATGCAATTCCAAACAAAATCCCAGCTGAATTTTTCTGCAGAATTTGACAAGTTGATCCTAAAATTCATTTGGAAATGCAAGGGACCAAAAGATCCAGAGCAATCTTGAAAGAGAATAAAGTTGGAGGACTCACTATAGGGGACTTCCCTATGTCAAAACTTACTACAGAGCAACCCTAATCCAGACAATACAGTACTGGCATGAAAATAGACATAGCCCAACAGAATACAATTTAAAGTTCAAAATTAAAGGCTAACATTTATGGTTCAATTAATTTTTAATAAGGGTACCAAGACAATCAATGGCATAAAGAACAGTCTTTTCAACAAATAGTGCCAAGACAACAGGAATTTACATACAAAAGAATGAAATTAAACCCCTGGCTGGGGATATAGCTCAGTTGGTAGAGTGCTTGCCTATCAGGCACAAGGCCCTGGGTTCAATCCCCAGCACCACAAAACAGAACCAAAAAAAAAAAGAAGAAGAAGAAGAAATTAAACCCTACCTCTCAACATTATTTAAAACTAACTGGATCATAGACCTAAGTGGAAGAGTTAAAACTACAAAGAAAAACTCTTAGAAGGCACAGGAATAAATATGACTTGGGGTTAGACAATGACTCCAAATGTGCATTTGATAAAAGAAACAACTGAATGATCAATTGCACTTCATGAAAATGCAAGAAACCATCAAGAAAGTAAAAAGGGCGGTGGTGCACACCTGTAATCCCAGTGACCTGGGAGGCTGAAGTAGGCCGATAGCAAGCAGGCAGCCAGCCTCAGCAACTCAGCAAGATCTTGATGAGAAATAAATCAATAAATAAATACGACTGGAGATGCAGCACAGTGGTAAAATACCCTGAGTTTTATCCCCAGTCCCCACCCCCAATCCCTGCAGGAGGAGAAGGAGGAGGAGGAGGGGGAGGGGGAGGGGGAGGAGGAGGAGGAAATAAAAGATTGGAAAAAATAATTGCAAATCATATATCTGATAAGGAACTTGAATTCAGAATGTTTAAAGAACACTTAAAATTGAATGATTAAAAAGACAACCCAACTTTAAAATGGGCTAAATAGTTGGACAGACATTTTTGCAAAGAAATATATGAATGGTCAACAAACACATGAAAAGATGCTCAGCATCATTATCATTAGGAAAATGCCAATCCAAACCACAAGATAACACTTTACACTCACTATAATTGCTATAATAAGATGGACAATGATAAGCGTTAGTGAGGACATGGAGAAATCAGAATCTTTGAGCATTAAATGGGATTATAGAATGGTATAACCACTTGTTAAGCAGTTTGGCAATTCCTCAAAATGTTGAACACAGAGTTACCATAAGACCCCCAATAATTATACCTCAAGGTACCTAAGAGAAATAAAAACATATTAACCCAAAACATGTACCCCCATGTTCATAGAAGCCTTATGCATCCTACTTGGAAAATAGAAACAACCCAAATGTCAATCAACTGATGGACTGATAAACAAACATGGTATATCCATAAAATGGAATATGATATGGCCACAAAAATGAATGAAGTACTGATACATGCTATGGATGATCCCTGAAAACATGCTAAGTAAGCAGAAATAGCAGGTCATGACACACCAATACTATGATTCCATTGATACAAAATGTCCCAAATAGGCAAACTATGGAGACAGAGGATTAGTGGCAGCCTAGGTTTGGGAGGGGGATGAAGTGACAAGGTTTCTTTTCAGGGTGTTGGAGATATTCTAAAATTAGATTATGGTGATGGTTGCACAACTCTGTAAATATACCAGAAAACGTAATTGCAAACTTTAAGTAGGTGAACATTATAGCATGAAAAGTACATGTCAATTAAGCTGTTTATCCCAGAGGAGGCAGACACTGGGCAGATGAGGAGGGAAGGAAGACTTTCTATTTCCTATTTTTCTGGGTTTCAAATCACATGACTATGTCATCTACTCAAAAGCAAATTTAAAACCAAAGAATCAAGCAAAAATTTTTAAAAAGATCTCTGATTCTCCCCCATTTGGGGTGGGGATTATGAGAGGGAGGGACCTTGCACCCACTCTGGCCTCATTGTGAAGTGATGGCTGAGTGGACAACAGGTTTTGGGACAAGGGCAGCCTTAGAGAGGGTTCTAAGACCCATCCATGGCCTGGAAGACACAAAAGCCACTGGACTCGGGAGATAGGGCCCACTTGACCATGACAGACACCCAACTGACCACAGGATGCTGTCCCTGCTTCCCTTTCTTCCACCACTACCTGGATCTATGTAAAATCCCAGAGCCACCATTTGTCCCCAAAGATGGGCAAGAAACCCTTGAGGGGGACAGCAGCTGGGCAGAACAGAATTTTGAGAAAGAAGCTCTGCCAATGTGCAGAAAAGAAGGAAGAATCCCTCCTGCACACTGGGCCTGGGGGCTGGACTCACAGCAGGGCCAGATGCGGCCAGAGGCTCTCCCCTGAACCCCCAAACCAGAGAGCAGCCGAGAGGGAAGATTCTTAGAGCCGTCAGTCTGTTTCCTGGCACACTGGGCTAGTTGACAGGTGCTGTACCAAGAAAGACCTCTGTGGTCAAATTAGTTTGAAAAATGCGGGGTTAAAGAAAGTCAAAGCCAGACGACAATTTACATTACTCAGAAGAGATCCAAACATGTCAGATCCATTAAGTGGAGAGGCTCCCTACACAGCAACTTCAACAAGCATCATGGCAAATAAGCAGTAAAAAATATGTCTGTCTCAAATCTAAAGCTAATTGGATTTTTACTCAACATTATCTTTAAAATAAAAACCCAGAATGAAATCTGAAACGACAGCTTTCTGTTCGTAAGTCAATACCTGCGATGCATTTCTTGTATGCAAAACATTTTTCTATTTGAGAAAAATAGTGGAACTTGTAGTAAATAAAGGTGGTTCATTCACATCTTACTGGTTTTATATTTTTGTTTTAATTTGTGAATATTCTAGCTTTTATTGTTGCATGAGAACTATAGCCAAAAAGAATATATACCCACTTTTATGTTGGTACAAATATAAGAATTATTCAAATTAAAACATATTGAGTTTAAAAAAAGCTAAAGCACTATTTTAACCACAGGCCTTCCCAGAGCCTTTGCTCTCCAAGAGAGGGTATAGAAAAAAAAAAAAAAAAAAAAAAAAAGAGAGAGAGAGAGAGAAATGAGAAAGAGAGAGGGTCTAGCTGTTTCAAAGTCTCAGGGCTTTAGTCTGTGGACAATGGAACTACGACATTTCCCTCTCCAGCGAGTACACGGAAGCCTCTGTAGGTGCCAAGTCACAATTCTGGCTGGTTTCTGACTCCTGGCCCCAGAGTCCCTGGGGGTTTCATTCTGGGTCAAGGTGACCTCTGGTCACTACCTTATCAAACTCTCTAAGAAACTTTAGGTATTTGAGCCCTTGGTTTTGAACGGGTCTGTAGTCACTGGTTTCAAATGAAAATCAGAGATAAGACAGGCTTCAAGCTGGGGGTACAGGGGACAGGGACAGGCGAGGGCTGCGGATCCTGGCTGTGGCCCTGGGTGGCGGACAGCCCTCTTCACACTCAGCCTTGGAGTCATGTCACAATGAAGGACCAGGTATCATTTCATTTGCTCTAAGCAACAGATGTTTCCAGGTAACTTTTGTCTTTGAGCAAACCTCCGAAACCAGTCCTAAAGAAACGTTTCAAGAAAAAAAGTCCCATTTCTTCAACAAATACTTAGAAGTAAAAAAGTTAATAATAATGAGAGAGTGGGAACCAGTATGGATTAACAGTGTAACTGTCTAACGTCAGCCATGCTCAATTCTGATTTGAACAGAAAACTGAAAAGACATGGCGATATCAATCGGGTACCTTTGGCCCTGGCTGGCTGTTTGAGAGTATTAAGGAATTCTTTTCAGAAGTGGTAATGGTAGTTTGGGCGAGGGTTGGGGATTTCGAGTTTAATCCAGAGGTATCTAAAATCACACCACGTAATGTTTGGAATTGATTTTAAAACAGCCCACTGAGGGTGGAAGGGAAAAATGGGGCGGGGGTGCACATGGTCACAAAAGTCACAATTCCTGCCATTGTGGCCCACCTCTCCCAGCTTCAGCCTTGGCTCTCCTTTTCTGGAAAGCAAGAACCCCCGCACCCCAGCAAAGTGCCCAGACGGGGTTCTCCACGTGCAGGGCCTGGGGAAGCCCCGGGGTTGCAGCCGTCTTGGGGCCTCCCCAAGCTTACGGTTCTGTGTGGGTCCCCGAGCCCCTGCAGAGCCTGTGGTGCGGCCCTCCCCGCCCGCCCGCCTGCTGCCTGCCCCGCTGGCCCAGCTACTCACACTGCTCCTCTGCCTGCCCAACAGCTCCGGCCACCTCGCCTGCTCTGGCCCAGGCCACTCATTACTCAGGGTGTTTATTATTAGCCCCAGATTTGATTAGTGCCTGGGCTGCGCTTCCTGGGTTTTCCCCTCAACCTGGAGTATGTAAATCGGCTGCCCAGTCACCAGCGCCTGCGCATTCAGGAGGCAAGGTGAGCGGCTCAGTCCCATCGGCTTTGTCCACCGGTGTGCGGAGAACGCGGAGAACGGCCTGGGACCATCCTGGTGTGGCTTAGGCACTTCCAGACTTTCCCTGGCCGACCTCAGAGGCAATCTCCTGCCCCCTAACCCTAACCCTAACCCTAACCCCAGGCGTCTACCCCAGGCCTGGTCTCCCCCTCACGCAGGGCTCAGGTCCTGCCCTCCTCCCGGAGGGTCTGTCCTATTCCATTGCAAGCTCTGCGCCTCCTCTTTCTTCTTCCAGTCTTAGAGGAGGTGTCCGGGAAGCCGCGCTGACTGCCACAACCAACTGGAGGCCCTGGTGGCAAGTTACGTACGCAACACACCGTGTGGCACAAGTCACATGAGTCTAAGTTCACACAGTCACATTCTCAGAGCAAGTTGTTGGCACAGTGAGTTCTCCACAAATTGGACTGAGGATTGATACTATGGCCCTTATTACCCAGCATTGTAACTATTTCTGTGTCATTCCAGGTCTTCTGAACCTCCTGAGGGATAGGAGGCACAACAACCCCTCCCTCATGTTCACTGCAGCACTTTTCACAGTATCCCAAGATATGAAATCAACTCATACGTCCATCAACAGATGACAAAGAAAATGTGGTGCATATATATATCATGGAATACTATTCAGCCTGTAAAAAGAAGGAAATCCTGTTACTTGTACAGGATGGATGAAACTGGAGGATATTGTCTTAACTGAAATAAGCCAGGTACAGAGAGACAAAAACCACACATTCTTGTTCATATGTGGAATCTTAAAAAGTTGATCTCAAAGAAGTTGAGGGTAGAATAGTGGTTACTAGGGACTGGGGAGGGTGAGGGAGAGAGGATGGAGAGAGACCAGTTAATAGGTACCAAGTTAGATAGGAGGAGGAGTTCTGGTGTTAATTGCATGTAGGGTGCCTGTGGTTAACAATGAAGGATGATAATGCTCAAATAGATGGGGATTTAGCTCAGTGGTAGAGCTTTTGCCTGGCATGAGTGAGGCTCTGGATTTGATCCATAGTACTGCCAAAAAGAAAAAAAAATTGGGATCGGTTGTTCATACCTGTAATTCCAGTGACTTGGGAGGCTGAGGCAGGAGTATTCCAAGTTCAGGACCAGCCTCAACAACTTAGCAAGGCTCTAGGCAACTTAGTAAGATTCTGTCTCAATAAAAAACAAAGAGTGCTGGGGATGTGGCTCAGGGGTAAGGCGCCCTGGGTTCTATCGCCAGTACCAAAGAGATGAGAGAGAGAGAGAGAGAGAGAGAAATATAGTTAAAACAATGAAAAACTAACTCTGATCCATCAGGTGGACAAAGTTTTAAAGTTTGATCCCATCAAGTGCTGGAGGTGATGTTCAGAACTCAACTCTCTCTGGAAGATGTGGGTGGGTGGCCCCATTTTGGAAGGCCAGCGTCAATTAAAATGTAGAATATGTGCCTACCCCCAGGACCCTGAAATTTTGTCCATCATTAAAGCCTTGCCAATGATAGTGGGAGATTGGAAACAATTTAAATGACCACCAACAGAGAACGCTGAATAAATAGGGTGCAGAGGTCAGAAGGAGCTATGTATGCAACACCTAAAGGGAATGAGGTGACTCTGAAGCTCATAGGGCAGATTGATACTGAAAAAAAGTAGTTTATAAACATGACGATTATAGTTTGATGCCTTTTTAGTAAAACAACATCAAAAGCAATTTTTTTTAAAAAAAAAAGCAAATCACATGCATGTGCGACACACATACGCACCCGCAGTGTCACTCTGTTTGGCCAGGGTCATGTGCAAAGGCATCTCATACATCAGAAGTCTGAAAGGGCAGCACAATGACAATGGTGACTTCCAGGTGGAGCAAGAGGGGACCAGGACTGGGGATGGTGTTCAAAGGGGACCTCACCCCCCCGCATGGAAGATTTTCATTACTGTGGGAGCTGATCAATAGACCCTCATTGCCAGGGACTTTCTGCCTGTCAAAATGGGGCAGGCCCCGGGTCACTGCTGAATGCCTGTGTCACATCCCCTCCTTGCCTTCTGTTTGCACACCCTCAGGTCTGGGGATCCACCACATCGCAAAGCAGCTGACTCCCAGGGGCTTAGCTCGGGCTGTTTCAAAGCCCCCCTCTGACTGTTGAGCAAACTGTGCCTTCCAGAAACGGAACTAGACTGGACCAGACCGGGCAGCTGTCTGAAGCTACGCACACCGTCTTGGCTTCGTAGCCCTTTGGAGTGTCAAAGCCAGCATAGGCTCTGCAAGAAATGAAAACTAAACAAACAAAATGCAGCCTGATTTGGGGGACGGCTGGGGATTGAGGGACAGGATTGTCTCATGGCCGATCTGTGTGTGAATGCCTTTGCTCGCGTGAGCTCCCTCAGGAGGTTTCTGAACCTCATTCTTCACTTTCCAAACCTCATTCTGAAACCAGCCCTTTGTGAGCTGTCTCCCAGGGGGAGGGAGGCTTCTAACTTTTAGTTCCACAATCAAGGTAACAGACAAGTTTTAGAACCCAGAGTAAAGATACCCTATACACCTCAAGGTTTTGGAGCTGGTTCATTTATGTGTATAATCCATCGGTTAAAATGCACACATGGTCAAGGAAGAATTCTAATGGTATTAAAAGGAAAATAGTGAAAAGTCAATGTCTCTCCCACCTAGATACCAGAAACCTGCTGTTGCAGTGTCTGGCAAAGCGCAGGTGCTTACACACACCTGTGTGTAACTCTGGACGTGCTTCCCCTGATTTCCCCCACGTTCCTCCAACACACACTTTTTCATATACACATAATTGCTGGTTTCTAAGGATGGAAGATGGTGCTTTGCATGTGACTTTTTTCATTTAATATATCCTGCTGATCAGGCCTGATGGTTTTTAATGACCTCTCAGAATGTTCATTAGGAATAAAAAAAAGGGAGAATTTATGTAGTGCTTCCTGCATTCTAGGGACTGGCCTAAATTCCTTTGGATCTGTTTATTTAATTCATGTTTTATCTTCCTGTCTCATTGATGGGCTTCAGTTGCTTCAGTGGAATTGCTTCATCAATTTCTGTGCATTTCTGTGCTGACCAGGGTCCCATCACACTGTGACATTGTCTCACATCACTCTTGTACATCGGTGGTATTTTCACCTTGAAGACCCACGACAGGCTAGGCATTGTGGACTCCATGGTGTGTCCTTGGGTCTGCCAGTCCTCTGCTGGTCCCTTTGATTGAGGTCACGCTGTTGAACCTCTAACAGGCCAGAGATAAGACAAAAGCAAGAGTGTCCCAAAAAGGACATTTCTTAGAAATGCAGAGAAAGCCCTCATTTTCATTATTGCAATTTACATATACAACCCAGATGCTCTGAATTTCCTATGTTGCTAGTTGAGCTGTTCCTTCCATTTGTACTAATTTCTCAGAAATGCTAGATACCATTATTTTAGCAAAATCCAATTTGAAGAAGCAAACAGCAGTTTCTCTATACTGAGTCTCTGAACTTCTGTGGGAAGACCAAGTTGCTTTTCTTATTTTAAAACAGTTCCTTCATTACTTTTTATTATGAAAAATTCAAAACTTAGAGTAAGGTAAAAAGGGAAGCATAATGAATACCCACAGATCCTCCACCTGGGCTCTAGGCCTCTTCTCATTGGGTCTATTATCTACATCTGCCTCTGTCTCTACCTGCCTTCTTGCTGAGACAATGAAGCAGTTTTCATACAGGATGACGCTTTGCTGCCAAATGCTTCAGCAGATGTTCCCTAAGAAAATGGACATTCTGCTGGGCACAGTGGTGCACATCTGTAATCCTAGGCACTCAGGAGGCTGAGGCAGGAGGATGGAAAGTTGGAGGCTAGCCTCAGCAACTTAGAGAGATCCTGTCTCAAAATAAAAAATAAAAAGGGCTGAGGAGGTAGCTCAGTGGCAGAGTGCCCTGAGTTCAATCCCCAGTGCTACAAAAAAAGAGAATGTGATTAGAAAATGGACATTTCCTTACACAGACTATCATTATCACACCCAAGATAGTCCACAATAATTCAGTAACATCACCTGCTATCTAGTCCATATATAAATGTCTCCAATTGTCCTGAGGTTTTCCTGGCTGCTCGTTCTGAATCAGGATCCAAATTGAGGGTTACACATTTTATTTTCATTTGTCTTTTTAGGCACCTGGAATAGTTCTCTATTCTTTTCTTTTTCTTTTATCATCTTTTCCTTCTTTGGTTTGTGCTATAGTTTGGATCTTGACTGTCCCCCAGAGGCCTGGCCCCCAGCCTGTGGTGCTGTTGGGAGGTGGTGTAAACTTCAGGAATTGGGGCCTAGCGGGAGGACTTAGGTCACTGGGAGGCATGTCCTTGAAGGGGATACTGGGACTCTGTCCCCTTCTCTCCCACTCTGCTTCCCTGCTGTGATAAGGTGGGCAGTTTTGCTTGACCATGACCTCCTGTCGTGGTGTTCTGCCTCATCACAAATCCTAACAAGCCAGCCAACTAACCATGGACTGAAACCACTGAACCTGTGAGGCAAAACAAACCTTTCCTCCTTTTAAAGTTGATTATCTTGGCTATTTTATCACAGTGATGGAAAGGTGACTATCACAATTTGACAGTGACTTGGTGAAGAAGCCTGCACATGGTCTTACAAAAGGTCCACATCTAGTCTTTCTTTTTTCTCCTAGTGTTGGTGAATTTGTTCCTCTGTCCTCTGAGTACTCCTGGAGGTGCAGTGTCACATTTTCCCTATCGCAGGGATGCTATTTCAGATCATTTGTGAAGGTGGTGGTACCAGAAGCCCCCATGGGAAGCACATTTGGTGATTAGTGACACCCATGGGAGATTCTTTGGCACCTTGCAAACATCCTGGTACCCAGCAGAAAGGACACCCTTTCTGTTGACACCATTAGCATTGTTCATGGTCCTTGGCTGAAACAAACGTCACACTTGTGAGCTGGTGACTTTTTAAACCTGTCATTCCTTCTACAATTTTTTTTTTAGAGTAGAAAGTAAGAAGCTATATTAAAAAAAAGTGAAAGCAGACTTCTCCCAGGTGGAAGAAGGGGACCCAAAGGCGGAATCCATGTGATAAGTAAATCCTGTCCTTTTTATAAGTTTTATTCTCCTGGTCCCTCCCCCCTCATGTCTTCCCTTTCTGCCTGTGAGTAGGCCCAGTTTTGCAGGTGAGATGCAAAAGATGAGAAGCAGATGGGCAGGGGGAGGGCTGAACAGGTTATGTCTCAGTGGGTATTAATTAGCAACTTTTTGCCTATAGTCCTTGATAAGGGCAGGAAATTTGGTAATCAATGAGCTCCGGAGATCTCTGGCATTCCATTCTCAAGGGCAGCCTCCAACTTCCAGATGCAGATGATTTTCATGTCCTCCATTTTCTTGATTTAACCTGACTTTTTATTTCTACATTAACTGCCTGTCCTATTCTGGCTTCATTCCCCCCTTTTCTTTAGGAACTCCTTAACTGCTTGCTGTAAGGAAAGTTACAAAAAGTTATGACTGGAAGGGGGCGGCGTGGGGCAAGCAGTTTGGAGTTCCTTTCTTTTAGAAATCAGGTCAATCGAGGGGTCCATGATAAAAGTCTGGTTGAGAAGAAATAGGCTGGAAGGTCATTTGAGAAATGGGCAGTCATCGTCTCTGAGGAAGAGATATTTTAGATCTTCTATTGGAGTGCAGGAATATCGTTCCTCAGTTCTTTGGGAAGAAGTTTCTTTGCAACTTGATTCAGGATGGCAGGTTTTAACTCGAGAGTGGTGGATCCAATTCTCTTGTCCCAGCACTTTTACTCTGTGTAGATCTCTGTGGGACCTCCAAATCTGATACTGCTATTTACCAGTGACGAGTCCTGCTCCCTCAGGTGTTGAAGTATAATGCCAGAGAAGCAGCCAAGGCTCATGTAGAGTAGAAAGTAAGAAGCTTTATTAAAGTAAAGTAAAAGCAGATTTCTCCCAGGTGGAAGAAGGGGACCTAAAGGTGGAATCCCTCCTTCTACATTAGTGGGTGCTTTCTGTAAAGGGGAGTTTTCTTTTCATGCTGTGCCTTAGATGAGTGTCCCCAAAGGCCCATGTGTCAAAGGTGTGGCCATCAGCCCATGGTGCCATTGGGAGATGGTGGGGCCTTTAAGAGGTGGGGCCTAATGGGAGGAAGTTAGGTCTTTGGGGGTGTCCTTGAAGGGGATTGTGGGGCCCTGGCCCCTTCCTCTCTCTTTTTGCTTCCTAGTTGCCATGATGTGAGCAGCTTCCTCCACCATGCACTCCCTCCATGATGCACTGTGCCTCCATAGGCCCAAAGCAAAAGGACCAAGTGACCACGGACTGCAACCTCTGGAACCAGGAGCCAAAACAAACATTTCCTCTTTTCAAGTTGATTATCTCAATCATCTTGTTACAGTAATAGAAAGCTAATACACTTTTATTTCTCCCTTTTGAAAATAAATATGCAGAAAGTGACAATGAATAACATTAAAAGCACCCAAACTTTCACCATATGCATTATGTGTTAAAATGTTGGCATATTCACCTTCAAAAATTTTTTAAGGAGCCAGGCACAGGGGTGCATGCCTGTAATCCCAGCGATTCGGGAGGCTGAGGCAGGAGGATCGAGAGTTCAAAGCCGGCCTTAGCAAAAGTGAGGCCCTAAGCAACTCAGTGAGACCCTGTCTCTAAATAAAATACAAAATAGGGCTGGGGATGTGGCTCAGGGGTTAAGTGTCCCTGAATTCAATCCCTGGTGCCCCCCTCAACATTTTTAATAAAGACAACTGTGAATGCTCTGTAATCCTCCCTGCCCTTTCCTACCTCTTGTCCTCTGCTGAAGTAACTGCTGTCATCAGTGTGCATCTATCTAAGCCCATTTTAATACTCTATAAGAATGTCTTTTCTATGATCAATACCGTAGATTGCATTATTTTGCTTGAGGTGCTTTTTTTTCTTTTCAATGCTGGAGATCTAGCCCAGGGCCTTGCACATGCTAAGCAAGTGCTCTACCACTGAGTCACATCTCCACCCCCTTAATATTTTTATATAAATATTTTGTACATATCACTATGCATGTATCGTCCTTTTCCTACCCAACACGGTTGAGATCAGCTCGTGTCAATCCATATGTAGCCAGCTTGTTCTCTTCACTGTGTTCCTTTACCTGTCTTTCACTTTACCTTTAACTTGTCCCTTTACCTTTCTATTGAGGACATTCAGGCTGCATTTGAGTCCTTGCTATTATGAGCAGCCCTATGGTGGGCAGTTCTGTGCATCCTCTACAAGTCTCTCTAGAGAGGAACTCAAATGGGGTTTGAGTCGTGGGGTTTGCACCTTTGCTGTCTCACTAGATAAGATCCAAATGACCACACTAATGTATACTCCGACTGGCCAAGTATGACTGTCCTTGTTCCCTATATCTTTGACTACATAGGGGAGTATAAGATTATTAAATGTTTGCCAAACTAATAGGTGAGAAGTTGTGTCTTATTTAATTTGTACATCCTGATGACTAATGAGACTGGGCATACTTGAACTTATTTAATCCTCTCAGAATTTCATTTGTTTTCATTCCCATTTTGCTGAAAAGGAGACTGAGGGTCAGAGAGGCACAATGACTTTCTAAGGTCATAGAGCCCAAAGTCTTCAGTCCATATAGCATGGCTTCTCCATATCCTTCCCACATGACCAGATGGCTCCTAGAGAGAATAAAAGAAGGACAGGTTCTGGAACCCCTGCAAGGCTTTTAGCAGAAAGGTCATTTGTTAATCAAAAAGTGCAGATTTGCAAATAACTCTTAGCCCACCAGGGCTCCTGGAGCAGGAGACAGAGAAGGCAGTCGAAAGTGTTCAAAGTGTTCATTCTCACGGTAGCTCAGGAAAGAGAGGTAGGTTGGAAGTGTCCTAGCTTCTTCTGGCTTGGGAGTGAATGTAGCCAGGGTGGGTGGTTTGGATGGGGAAAGGAGTGACAAGGCTAATCATTCTGCAAACTTTTAGGTCTTAAGCTAAGAGAAAAAGAATGTTTTTCTGCTTCTCTTGTTTCTCTCTCTCTCTCTCTCTCTCTCTCTCTCTCTCTCTCTCTCTCTCTGAAGTCCTCTATTGTACACACGATATTGGGCAAAGATGTTTAAAGACTTCTCCAGCATCATCAGGAATCTGAAAAAGAAGTGACTTATAGCTGGACCAAGCTTCAGGACTCTCATTTTATGCTGTGGAATCTTTGGGCTCTGGGAGGCTCCAGGACACCAAAGCCTCTAATTTGTCTTTAGAATCCAGCAAAGTATACATTACACAATATACACTTCACCAATATTTGTTAAATGAATAAATAAATGGAAAGAAGTATGGAAATGAAAAGCACGCAAACCAACCCCCAAGTTCTGATTCCTTTGGGTTCTGCTGGTTGGAGGAAACCAATTCAAGAAAGGAAAACCAATGAACCAGGTCTTTCGTGAGAAGAAGGGGCCTGGCCCCGAGGGACACTGTCAGTGACTCAGCGAGCAATCAGCCTCCACGAACCAGTGACTCCCAGATGGCCTGGGGGTAGATACACAAAAACCGAGAACAGCAAGGGACTGGCCCCCACAGCCTTGTCCTGTTGCCTGCTCTCCCCTCCAGTCTCTCCACGGCTGATGTAAGCCATCCTAAAACAAGCCAGAGACATTCCCACCCAGGGCCTTGGCCCTGCTGTCCCCCTTTAGCCTCCGGCTCTTTGCATGACTGAGTCTGAGCTCCAACATCACCTCCCTGAAAGGCCTTCCTGCCCTGAGTCCCTGCAGAGGCACCCCCAACTTCTCTGATCTGGTGCATTTCCTCCCGCGCACTTCCTCTGATGAGCTGGAGCTGGCTGTTCGTGTGCTCATTGGTGGGCTGTCTGCTTCCCCAACTAGAATCTAAGCTCCAGGCGGCCAGGGGCTTTCTCCCCACATTGCAGGCCCTGGCACCTAGAGCTGCTCCTGGCACACAAAAGGCACCCAATAGATAATTGGTGAATGAACGAGAGAAAGAGGGGACTCAGGTTGATTTCTGTACTGCGGCCTCTGGCATCTCTTCAGTGGGTAGCCCAAGCTGGAAAAGGGGGCAGGGCCTGCGGCGTAGGTGAAGCTGAAGATGAAGGGGAGGGGGAGAAAATCGGACTGATAACAGGTGGCCACATTTAGTTGACCACCTACTCTGTGCCATCACAAACCAGATTTTATTTCTCATTTATTGTGGTGCTGGGGATTGAACTCAGGGCCTTGCGCACGGTAGGCAAGCGTGTGTGTTAGGGAGGTCCAAGGCGCAGGAGGAGGGCAAGGCGTCAGAGGAGGGCAAGGCGCGGAGGAGGGCAAGGCGCAGGAGGAGGGCAAG
>JAJEJO010049396.1:0-100452 GCA_020662805.1 Glaucomys volans | reverse complement strand
GGAGGAGGGCAAGGCGCAGGAGGAGGGCAAGGCGCAGGAGGAGGGCAAGGCGCGGAGGAGGGCAAGGCGCAGGAGGGCAAGGCGCGGAGGAGGGCAAGGCGTCAAGCAGCCCGCGCATGCGCCAAGGTACCTTCGTCAGGCAGCCCACGTGCCAGAGCACAACCAGTCTGATGCTGGCAGATAAACCCTAATGGCGCCTCGCACCCTCCTGTCTCTTAGCGGGACCCCAGCCAATTCCGGAGGCACACGAGTCTCAGCAAGGTCCCTGGCCAATCTCAGGCCGACCCTGAACCCTCCAGCCCCGCTACCCAGCTGGAGCCGCAGGCTACTTCCTGGCCCTCCACCGCGGCCCTCACCCTGGAGGACCCGTGAACCTTGGCCCTAGAGCCGTCCCAATAGTTTTTTGTTAATTACTTGTGGCCTATCTGCCTTCGGTTACCTCCATCTGATCTTACAGTTTCTACCACTGAGCTCCCAGCCTCACGAATTTTATTTTAAATCACTCCCTCTTCAGAATTAGGGAGATGCTCCCATGTCCTCTTTTTATAGATACGTTGAGGTTAGAAAGACTGAGCATTTTAGCCCAGGATGTGTTGGGGCTGAGATTTGCTCCCCCAAATCTTTGACATTGGATCTGTTACCAGTTTGCATCAGGTCCCGAATAGGACCCCAAGTTCCTACTGATCTTGTTCTTCTTCTACCCAGGGACCCCTGTGCCCTCAGGTCAGGCAGGCTGAGAAGCCCAGATCTACTCTCACAAAGGGCACAAACATTGAGTGCCTACAGTGTGCAGGAGCGCTGGGAGCACAGTTGGCCTAAGTCGCAGTTGCTACATGCAGAGTGGGAGAAAGGGATGAGAGAGAGCAAAGAAGTAAGCCAAAGAGCAGACAGCAGTTAAAGTGGGGTGGTAAGATCAGGAGTTAGGGGGCAGGAGACCTGGGCAGCCGGTCAGAGAGCCTCTCTGCAGAGGAGGTGCCAACTTCTAAAGTCCAGGTGAAGAACTATACAGGAAGTCAGAAGCACTTAGTAAAAATTAGCATCTTGATGGAATAGAGAGAAAGATTCATGGGGGTCGGGTGGCAACAAGGGAGAAATGTGTTTTAAACAAAGGAATGATTGAAATGTCCTTGTGCCTGGCACAGAGAAGACCCCCAAGCAATATCTGAATTGAATCCAATAGGATCCAGTCAATGTCCTGCTTGGGAAAAATCAAAACAGTTTCTGGTCTCACTTATGTCACAGAAAAATTCCCTTGGGGAGGAGGAGGAGGGTGAATATTGATCTCCTATGGTTAGCAAACCAAAACAATAGATGCAGGTGAAATGAGGTAGATCAGCAATTCTCAGGTTGCAGAAGCAGAATTTAAGAGTTTTGGTTAAAAGAGAAAAATACACTCTTATGTTGCAGGATTGGAGCTTAATCACCTGCTACCATTGAAAGCTAATCTCTACTTTCCCTCTTTTCCAGATAAATGGGAAATTGGCTCTGTTACAGAAGGCTAAGCCAGCTCTGGGGCCCCTAAACTCCACAAATGGGCTGACCTGGTTATCTCAGCTCTGGATCCAAAGTGGTAAAGGATGCATTGTCCCAGGTTGAAACAGTGAAATCCTGTTCCGGCTGCCTACCAGGAACCAGCAACTCTACATCTTTTACTTGAATGTTGTATTATTCAGCTTACTGTTACTATAACAAAATATCTGAGGCGATCAGATTTAAAAAGATGAAAGGTTTATTTTGGTTCCCAGTTCTGGAGCTTTTAGTCTTTGGTTAGCTGATCCTGTTGCTTTGGGCCTTGTGGCAGCACAGTACATCATGGCAGGCATGCATGGTGGAAGGAGTCTGTTTACATCATGGTGGCTCGGAAACAGAGAGAGGAAGGGGTTGGGGTCCCAATATCCCCTTCAAAGACACACCTCCAATGACCTAACTTTCTTCTACTAAACCCCACCTCCTAACAGTTTTACCACCTCCCAATAGTGCCAGAAGCTGGTGAAGCCAGGGGCTCAAGCAAGTGACTTCAAGCCTTCAATACAAGCCTTCCATGGGGGACATTCAAGATCCAAACTACATCCAATAGCTAAAACTATAGTACTAACATGTAATTATCTTAACAAAGCCATGGTGGGTGCAAGTGTTGACCCCACCCTAGAGAGGAGGAGAATGTGATCAGAGACTAATCACCTAAGAAGTACATCACCTACTGGAGACCTCAGGCTGACTTCTCCTCCAGCCGTTCCCTTATAGGAGCCCCTCCTTACACAAGGCTTTTCCTTCTACGGTTGCCATTATCCACAGTCAACTGCAGCTTGAAAATATTACATGGAAAATTCCAGAAGTAAACAATTCATAAGTTCTATTTCTAAAAAAAAAAAATTGTTACTATTTATAGCATAGCATCCAACTATTTATAAAAACTATTTATAACATAGCTGGTGGACTTGCATACCAGCTATCATATGATTTCTCAAAGCCCCTTCCCATTGGGACTATGAAACACACATCTAATGAAAACTACTTCCTGTGGAACTGTCCCTTTATTCATCCTCATTAATTCAGTCTTTTAAGGAGTAATGGGGAAAAGAAACTAAAACAAATTGCCTCACAGAGAATTCGAAGTCACATTATCTTGAGTTTTGAACCATCTTATCACTGAAAGAGTGATATGCCTGGGAAATATTTAGAAAGACCTCTCTAGGCAGAGATGAATTGAGATCATCTTCCACATGCCACATTCAGTCCCCTTTTCATTGTAGTCACTTCATCTGAAGGCACACAAAAATTTCCCAGGGGCATTTATCAAGTGACTATGAAGTATCTACTCCAGATCCTCCAATAAGAACTCAATCCTTGTTTCTATAGCATTTAGGGAATTAGTCGTTTATATCAATTGAGGCACTTTTTTGCACTTATGACTAATCCATTGTAAACAAAAGGCGATCTTAGAAACATAGTTCCAGAAAAGGTGCAGTTATGCCAAGAATAAGGAGATACTAGGATCTCGCGGGCCCCCAAACACATGGAAAGCAAAATGGATTTTGTATTATAGGTCTCTACAAACAAATAAAATCCTACCCCTTCTTCCCATATGTATTCTTAAGTTTCTTGAATAACAAAAAGTGCCCGTTTCATTCAATAGATTGAACTTTTTAGAAAAAGGCTGAAAAGATGATAATTATCTCTCAAGTTTTATGCTCAGTTTTTTTAACTTCTCTCAATTTCCCAACCCATTTAGCTGAAGCAAAAAATCTTTTCAGTAAATTGAGCACATGAATCTACAAGTGTCTTGAAGAACTCCACCAAATCATACATATGCCATGTTGCTTTTGGTTCTCCAACTCTTCTGTGCTTCAACCCCCAAGCAAATTTCTTTTTTTGAGCAGACTGTAAATTTTCAGCAATCCCCTGCTTTATTTTTATTTTTGACTTTTTCAAACTTGTAGCACACAATTGCATTTGCAATTTTTACACAAGCTCAGACTTCTCAACATCCCATTCCTCCACAACCTGTTTTAAGACCTGACTTGGCCTTGGCCTTCCTCCCTTCCTTCCTTCCTTCCTTCCTTCCTTCCTTTCTTCTCTCTCTCTCTCTCTCCCACCCCGCTTCTTCTCCCTCTCCCTCTTTCTTTCCTAGGGATTAAACCCAGGGGTGGGTAAGCCACATCATCAGTCCTTTTATGCTTTATTTTGAGACAGGGTCTTGCTGTGTTGCTTAAGGCCTTGCTAAATTGCTGAGGTTGGCTTTGAACCTGCAATCCTCCTACCTCAGCCTCCTGAGCCACTGGGATTATAGACATGCCCCACTGTACCCATCAGGCCTTTTACTTTTTAACAGGATGTTCAAATATATCATTGTCTCCAAAGTACTAAGTAAGCTCCTTCCACTGAGTTTCATTTGAGGACTATTCACTATGAGAGTCTTTTTCATTCTTCAATTTATTTTTTCTGAAGCGGTTTCTCTTTTTTCCTTCTGAATCTTGAAATTGAAGTTTTCTGTTCAGAATGTTTTTTGTGCAATTCTTGAAAATTGTTCCACATGTATGAGGGAGTTCCAGAAGGGCATTCTTCATACGCATTTGCATTGACCTATATTTCCATTTTTGGTCCACCAACAGGGAAATTTTCAATTTCTGTTTCTCTAATGGGCCCATCCTCTTTTTCTTCCTGTAAGTTAAGTTCAGACTTCTCTAGGGTGCCTCCATCTTCAGAATTTTACTCATTAACACTTTTTTTTTTTCTTTTTGGTACTAGGAATTGAACCCTGGGGCACTCCACCACTGAGCCACAGCCCCAGCCCTATTTTGTATTTTATTTAGAGACAGGGTCTCACTGAGTTGCTTAGGGCCTCGCTAAGTTGCTGAGGCTGGCTTTGAACTCGCCATCCTCCTGCCTCAGCCTCCCAAGCCACTGGGATTACAGGCATGTGCCACTGCGCCCAGCTTCAATAACACTTTCATATAGGCACCAGCCTACTCCATATCTCTTCTTTGATCCAGAAGCGACCACTTGCCTTCCTTCTCAAGATCCCTATCCCATAAGTTTTAAATTACGTGCCATTCTGAGTAATGCCATAAGTCTCATGCCAGCCTACTTCATCTTGCTGGAGGCATGGATCACCCCTCTGTCCACACTGCATATGCTACCTGCCCCTTAGTCACTAGGTAGCACCTCAGTTGTCAGCTGGACTGCCAAGATGTCACAGTGCTTGGCTCAAGTCATTGTTATGTAGCAGCCTAACAGAACCTCACAATGCCTAGTCACTGATCTCACTTCCTCTCCTCATGTGAACACTGTATCATCTCACAAGCAAGGTGAACACAGCACAGGAAATTATTTTGAGAGGAGGGGAAACTGTATTCATGTAACTTTTATTGCAGTATATTGTTATAACCATTCTATTTTATTATTATTAATTTCTTACTGTGCTAATACAAATGAAAACTTAAATGAAACTTTATCACAGTATGTAGGTTAGCTTTTCATTACTGTGACCAAAATATCTGATAAGAACAACTTACAAGACAAAAGGTTTATTTTGGTTCACGGTTCAGAGGACTCAATCCATAGTTGTCCAGCTCCATTCTTTTGGACTTGAGGTGAGGCAGAACATCATGGTGGTATAGGAAGGCTGTCAGCTCATGGCAGCCAGGAAACAGATTGGGGGGAGGGGGCCAGGGACTAGATAAGCCTTTCCAGGGTGCACGCCCAGTGACCTACTTCCTCCAACTCGGTGCCATTCCCAGTAGTCCATTCCACTGTCCATGGATGACTAAATGAGGTCAACATCCCCATGAACCAATCAGTGCCCTAAAAGTCTCCCTGTGAACCTAGCTGCACTGGGAACCATGCATTCCACACTGGTCCTTAGAGGATCATTCCAGATCCAAACCATAACAACATGTATGTGCAGGGAAAAACATGGTAAATGTAAGGGTCAGTAGTGTCTGTGGTCTCTGGCATTCCCTTGGGGGTCTTGGAATGTATCCCCATGGGTGGTGGAGGGGCTTTACTGTAAATGACACCACTGTTTACTGAACGGCTGAAGCCAGAAATCTGGGAATGACCCTCAATTCTTTTCTTTCCTTGCTCCCACATCTTACCCATCAACAATTTGTTCTACCCTCTAAAACTCAGAAATATTCAACATGGCTGTCTCTCTCCCATTCCCACTGTCCCTGTAGCCTCCTTCACCTCTGCTGGTCTGCAATCACCACCCACGCTCCCCCAGCAGCTCCAGGAGATCTCCAAATAAGCCACAGTGTCAACCTTCACAGGTAACTCTCCAATGGCTTCTCCTGGTTTGTTTCTCTGCCTACTTCTAAAATTTGTTTCTCTTTGGTTTCCAGTAAAGTTATTGTGCTGTTTCTATGTGTGGTTTTCTTTGAATTTATCCTGCTAAGGGCTTACAAGCTTTCTCAATTCCAGAGCTTGATGTCTTTCACTTACTTAAAAAGTATTCTTAGTTGGAATTGAGAGTGTAGTTCAGTGGTATAGCACTTGCCTAGCATGCCTGAGACCCAGGGTTTGATTTCCAGGACTCAAAAAGAAAAGTATATGTATGTACATATACATGTAGACATATATGCAATTTATATATGTATGAATACATATATAATACATGTATTAGTCATCCTAATATCTTAAACTATTACTGCTGCCCAATGCTTTCTCTTCTCCTGCAACTTCAGTTGCACATTAAACCTTTTATACCATGTCCCATATTTCATTTATCCTCCTTCCTAATTTCGTTATTCAGTCTGTATATATTCTTCTGACTTATCTTCCAGTCCTTCACATCTTCCTTCAGCTGCATCTAATCAGTCGTTAAACATATCTTTTCAGTTCTTAATTTGTTACTGAATTTTTCAGGTCTACAATTTCCAATCAATGCCCCCTCCTTTTGTTTGTCATTTATTTTCTTCCAGTATATTACCTTCTTTTATTTTCTTTTTCAATTACAGACTTTTATTTTTTAGAGTACATTTAGTTTTGCGTTTAAATGTGGAAAAGTACAGTTTCTATTGCACCCAAATGTAGCCTTCCCATTATCAACATCCTGCATCAAAGTGGTTCATTTTGTTACAATTAATGAACCTACATTAACACATCATTTTAACCCAAAGTTCATAATTTACATTAGGATTCACTCTTGCTGAACTCATTCTATGAACTTGAACAAATGCATACTGACATGTATCCACTGTTATATACTTATAGTTTTACTGCCCAAAAATCTACTGTGCCCTCCCTGTTTACCCCTCCCTCCCTTCTAACCCCTAGCAATCACTTATCTCTTGGGGGAGCAGTACCAGGGATTGAGCCCAGGGATGCTTAACCACTGAGCCACATCCCCAATCCCTTTTATTTTGAGACAGGGTCTTGTTGAGTTGCTTAAGGCCTCACTAAGTTGCTGAGGCTGGCTTTGAACTTGAGATCCTCCTGTCTCAGCCTTCGGAACCACTGGGATTACAGGCATGCACCACTATGGCAATTACTGATCTTTTTACTGTCTCCATAGTTTTTCCTTTTCTAGAACGTCAGATAGTTGAAATTGCAGTAAAAGGCATTTACATTTCCTCCATGTCTTTTCATGGCTTGATAGTTCACTTCTTTATAATGCTTAATATTATTCTATTGTCTGGATGTATCACAGTTTGATTTTCTGGTCACCTGCTAAGGAATATCTTAGTTACTTCTAAGTTTTGGCAATTTTGAATAAAGCTTCTCTGAATATCTGTGCATAGTTTTGTGTGGGTATAAGAATTCAACGCATTTGAATAAATCCAAAGGAATGGGATTGATAGATAGTATGATAAAAATATGTTTAATTGTGTAATGTCCTTTTATAGATTTTCTTTTTGCTACCAAATTCTCATGTTTTTTTTTTAAATCAGTGCTGACCTAGTGCATGCTAGGCAAGTGCTCTATTCCTGAATTACCTCTGCAGCCCTGCCATATTATTCTGAAATTCATAAAAATTTAATCATGGTTATCGCAAAGTCTACATCTGACAATTCCATTATCAGCATCCCTGTGGGTCTGTTTTTATTATTGGTGTGTGTTTTTCCTCTTGAAGTTTAGGTCATTTATTCCTGGAAGCCTGGACAGTAGGCAGGAAAACCCGTAAACTGATGCCATCTTCCTTCTTTCTTGTGGCAACTGGTCTGGGAGCACTGACCATCCCAGATCCCTGAACCCAGTGAGGAATGGAGGTGGGTGGAGGAGGGACTTAGACCTTTTGGGGGGGGTCTATTCATGCTTCACCTTTATTCTTCAGATTGTAGCTTTTAAGGGTCCCAACCAAAAACCATGGGCATCTAACAGGCCTCTCCTCACTGGAAGGTTCTGAAATCCATGCTTTGAATTCTCCTTGTCCCCACGACAACCCCATGAGTCTGAGGAAACCTTTACTCCATTTGCAATCTCAGATGTAGCTTTCCAATCAGTGATCACCTTGGGGGAAGGTGGCGGCCCCTGCCAGCCTCCCTTCTCTGGAGTCCGAGTCCTTCTCAGGCCTTGGCCTCATCATCCTTCTGACTCCTCTCTGCCTTGAGAGTTCTCTGGAACCTGCAAACAGACGTGTTTGCTTCTTTTTAGTTTTGTCCAGCTTTTCTATTGTTCTTAGCAGGAGGAATGTCTGAAATAATCCAGCCTCCTTGTGTTGTTAGACAGCTGTGATGAATACTGTAATGAGTACCCGAGATGGTTCAAAAGAGAAAAGGTTCATTGAGCCTGTAGTTCGGGAGGTTTCAGTCCATGGTCGATCGGCTCCACACTTTTGGGCCTGTGGCAGCAGCACATGGTGGCAGAAGCAGGTGGTGGAGCCCGCTGTGCACTTCGTGACTGGGCTGCAAAAAAGGGAAAGAGAAAGAGATCAAGGGTCCCACAATCACTTTCAAGGGCACACACGCCTAACAACCTAAACCCTTCCATTAGGCTTCACCTCTTAAAATTTCCACCACGTCCTATTCTGATGGAAAAGTCTTTAATATATGGGATTTTGTGGGTCATTCCAAATCCAATCTATAGCATTACTATGACTGGAAACCTCCCATTGTCTTTGGAATAGAGGAAAACTTCCTGTCCTTCCGATTACAGGACAGGTGATTTGGATCATGCCTAGCCCTTCAGGTTCATACCAAGTTCCTCTTTCTCAAGGCAATGCAGTGGGATCTTGGGCTTTTCCATGTACCTTGAATATGCCAAGCTCATTCCTGCCCCAGGGACTTTGCATGTGCTCCCTGCTCTGTCTAGAATGCTCTTTACCTCATCCTCTAGGCCTCAGTTTAGGTGTCACTTCCTCTGAATGATCTTTCCTGCTACAGTTTGGGTTTTAAGTGTCCTCCAAAGGCTCATGGAACAATAAAGAGCCATTAGAGAATCTTCTTTCTTGGCTGACACTGTCTGATTCACATTTGATATCCTTGCAACTCCTGGGGGAAAGTGGGTGATGGTCCTTGACAAATTCATGACTGCAAAGATGATGGGGGCTACAGGGACAGTGACAACAGTGGGAATGGGAGAGAAATAGCCATTCTGAGTGTGTTCAGAGTTATGGAAGGTAGAACAGACAAATTGTTGGTGGGTAAGATGTGGGAGCAAGGAAAAGGAAGACTTGAGGGTCATCCTCAGATTTCTGGTTTGAACCATTCAGTAAACAGTGGTGACATTTACAGTAGACCCTCTCCCTCATCCATGGGGATACATTCCAAGACCCCCAGTGAATGCCTGAAACCACAGATAGTACTGACCCTGCAATACACTGTTTTCCCCTATACATACCTATGATAAAATTTCATTTATAAATTATCCATAGTAAGATGTTAACAGTAACTAATAATAAAACAGAATGATTACAACAATATACTGTAGTAGAGGTTTTATGAATATGGTCCCTCTCAAAATATCTTCCTGTATGGTACTCACCCGTCTTGTGATAATGTGAAATGATACGGAGTCCACATGAGGTGACGAAGTGAGGTCAACGACTAGGCATTGTGATGTAGTGGTAGGCTGCCACGTAACAATGACTGGAACCCAAGCACTGGGACACCCTGGCAGTCAAGCAGGTAACTGAGATGCTACAAAATGACTTGTGGGAGGGTAGCATATGCAGTGTGGAAACTCTGGACAGAGGGATGATTCATGCCCCAGGCAGAATGAAGTGGGATGGCATGAGAGTGGCACACAATTTAAGACTTATAAACTGTTTACTTCTGGAATTTTCCATTCAATATTTTTAAGCTGCAGTTAACAGTGTGTAACTTAAACCAACAGAAAGCCAAGCCTCAGATGAGGAGACACTACCATGCTGAAATGAGAATGGCTGGAAGAGGAATCAGTCTGGGATCTCTGTTACATTTTGTAGGTGATTTAGTCTCTGAGTCACTTTTTCCTCCTTTCTAGAATGGGGGTCAATACTCGCACCCACCACATAGCTTTGTTAGGATAATTATATGTTGGTGATTGTCGTTATAACTATCTGTGACAGTTTGGATCTTGAATGTCCCTGAAATACCAAATGCTGAAGCTTGGTTGCCAGCCTATGGCACTGTTAGGAGCGGGTAGAGCCTTCAGGAGGTGAAGCCTAGTGGGAGGAAGTTAGTCACTGGGATTGTGCTTCAGCCTCTTCCTCTCTTCTTGCTTCTCAGTCACCATGGGATAAACAGGCATCCTCACCCACACATGCCTGCCATGATGACCTGGGCTGCCACAGGACCCGGTGACCATGGATTTCAACCTCTGAAACTGCAAGCTAAAGTAAACCTTCCCTCTTTTGATTATCTCAGGTATCTTGTTACCATAATGGAAAGCTGACCCACAAACTGACCTTGTATTCTAAAGAAGGCATAGCCCTCACCTAATGCATTTGAGACCTGTGCTCCTCTCGGCCCAGCCTTTCTTATGTGTGCCCTGTTCTTCCCTTCACACCCTCACCAAAATTTTACACTGCAGGTAGAGTATCCTTTATCTGACATGTTTGGGGCTGTGTTTTAGATGTCAGAGTTGTTGTTTTGGTTTTGGTTTGGTTTTTGTTTGTTTGTTTGTTTGCAATATTTACATAGGCTTCACCAGTGGAACATCCTAATCTGCAAATTTGAAATCTGAGATGCTTCAAAAAGTCAAACCTTCTTGACCATCATATTGGCACTTAAAAATTTCTGATTCTGAAGCACTTTGGATTGCAGATTTTCAGATTAGGGATGGTCAAATTGCATATATTCACATTCTGGTATTGTTTATTATGTGTCTCACCATTAAGTGGAAGTACTGTGAGGGCTCAGGTTTCTCCTCAAGCAGATACTAATGTGAAGATTAAGCACCAGTAGTTTATATAGGAATTGCAGGTCAGAGGGCAGAGAAGTGACACCAGGAAGTGAAGACAATTCAAGCAAAGCTGTGTTGTGACAGTCACCACAGTGGGCAAAGGGAACTCAATCCTATGGGGAAACTGGAAAGGAGAGGGGGGCTGGATATCTATCCAGCAATCCCTGTCTGTCCTCTTGGTTGAAGGGACATAACCTGGTTGCTCCCTGGATGTGCGAATCTCTGGCACTTCTGTCTTGCAGAAATGGAGAGCCTTCTACTCGTGTCTGTGGGGTTGGGCATGTGATCAGAGGAGGGTTCTCAGGGTTCAGAACCTATTTTGCATGCATTCCATGGAGCAGAAGATTGGGTGGCAGTCCCCAAGCATTCACAAGACTGTGCTATCCCATGGGGCTCTTGTGCAGCCTTCTCCAAGTGAGAAAGCTCCACTGGAGACAGAGCTCACCGCTCTGCCAGCACCAAAAACTGCCCGTGGTTAAGTAGTGAGCTCCCTGTCAGAGCTCCTTTGGAAGAACTATTAGAAAAAACATGGTTTCTATACCCAAAAGGTCCACGGTCTGGTTGAAAAGGCATCACTCTGCATGGAGCTGGATAAAAAGACCTCATCTGCCTGGTATGGTGCTACACACTTGTAAACCCAGAGTCAGGAGACTGAGGCAAGGAGGGCTGCAAGTCAAAGGTCAGTCTCAGCAATTTAGCAGAGACTCTGTCTTAACATTTTAAAATTTAAAAAAGGACTCTGTGGTAAAGTACCCCTGGGTTCAATCCCCAGTGCCAAAGCAAAAGCAAAACCCAACAACCACATCTAAGGAAATCATTCAAGACAAAAATACTCAAAGTGAGCTCTTGGTTGAGCTCAGCCTTGAGCCATCAGGGGATGGGGGTAGGGAAGGATCTAAGGCAGAAGGGGTTAAGGAGAGCGTCAATCTGCAGTGTCGAAGATTGGGAACTAAGCCTTTAACACATGGACCTTTGGGGGAACTGTCCAAACCACACAGTGACAACTCCTTGACTTTCTTAAGTACCTCCATTCCTGCTCTGTGGGCCCCTGGTGCTTAAGGTCTCAACAGATGCTCCCCTTGCAGAGGCTGAAACTTCTAGAGGAGACTTGAGCAGCTCCAGACTGCAGCTCACTGGACAAGCATGCAAGTCTCCACAGCCAAAACAGACTCTTCCTGACCTAGTTTTTCTTAAATCAACATTTGAAAATTCCTTAAGATATGGCTCACATCCATGTAAGTGTACAGCTTAGGTCTCTCACACCAGTCAGCCCCTAGATCTAGAAATAGAACATGTCCAGCACCCCCCAGACCCCTGTCCTGACTTCCAGTACCACATACCTGCCTCTTATGCTTCATGTACCTGGAGACATGGAGTGAACATTACCTCCTTTTTTTTTTTTTTTTTTTTTTGCTAGTACTAATGTATTTTCCCCACATTTTATTGGTGCATCGTAGTTGTACAATTTTTTTAATATTTTGTTTTTTAGATGTAGGTGGGCACAACTTCTTTATTTTATTTATATGTGGTGCTGAGGATCAAACCCAGGGCCTCATTCATGCTAGGCAAGTCTCTACCACTGAGCCACAACCCCAGTCCTGTAGTTGTACACATTGATGAGATTAGTTACATATTCATGCATGCACACAGTTTAACAATATAATTTGGCTAATATCACGCCCCAGCACTTCCCCCTCCCTGCCCTACTCCCAGCCCCTTGGTCCCTTTCCTATACTGATCTCCCTCTGAGTTTCATGAAATCTACCCCCACCTTTCTTTTCCTTTTTCCTCTCTAGTTTCTGCATATGAGAGAAAACATATGACCCTTGACCTTCTGAGTTTGACTTATTTCACTTAACATGATGGCCTCTAGATTTATCCATTTTCCTGCAAATGACATAGTTTCATTTTTCTTTTCTTTTTTTTTTTTTTTGAACCAGGGATTGAACTCAGGGACACTCGGCCACTGAGCCACATCCCCAGCACTATTTTGTATTTTATTTAGAGATAGGGTCTCACTAAGTTGCTTAGGGCCTCGCTAAGTTGCTGAGGCTGGCTTTGAACTTGTGATCCTCCTGACTCAGCCTCCCAAGTCACTTGGATTACAGGCATGCGCCACCACGCCTGGCAGTTTCCTTTTTTCTTTATGACTGAATAAAACTCCATTGTGTATGTATACCACATTTTCTTTCCCCATTCATCCATTGATGGATGTCTAGGCTGGTTTCATAGTTTGGCTATTGTGAATTGTGCTGCTATAAACATAGGTATGCATGTTTATGCTGACTTTAATTCTTCAGGGTAAATACCAAAGAGTGTTATGCCTGGGTTGTGTGGTGGTTCCATGCCCAGTCTTCTGAGGAGCCTCCATACTGATTTCCACAGTGGTTGTACTAATTTACAATCCCACCAACAATGTAAGAGTGGTCCTTTTTCTCCGTAATCCCTGTAGCATTTATTTTTCTTTGTGTTCCTGATGACTGCCCAGGTTGGTCTTAAACTCCTGGACTCAAACTTCACCACCATGCCTGACTTTCCCCCACTTACTCCCGTCCCGGCCCTACAGTGCATGCTAGGCAAGCACTTTGCCACTGAGCCCCACTATGGTCCCCAGCCCAGGTTTCCATTTTTAAAATAAACTTTAAATTTTGCAATAATTATGGGTCTCAGAAAACTTGAAAAATATAATAAAGGTAAGCATTAACTAAACTTTTCTTGCTCTCTACTTTCCTTTTGTTTACCTCTTTCCTCAAGGGCTTTTTCTCACTTTTCTCACTTTTCTCATGCTAACAACCAACTTCTTCTGACTACACTTTTTCCTATGATCTAGAACTTCTTCATACTCTTTCCTTACACTGTTAACAGTTACAACCTACACCCCTCCCCATCCTCTTTGTCCTCCATTAGAAACTGTAGTCCTCACTGCAAATCTGTTTGTTATACTATAGATAATAATTGAGCTCATCCTCTCTGTTATTATGACAATATTGTAACAATATTGTAACAAAAAGACTACTGTAACCATAGTCTTCATAGGGGCTATTTGGTTTACAGCTGCATATTGTCTGTACTGGGTGTTGCTAATATTGATCTTCCCCTGTAAAGAAGGGGTTTCAGAAAACTATAGGGTCACTAAGCCTATAGGGCAGAAACTATAATACCCTAGGTCTGCATTGCTAGAGGGGAAGATACATGAACAACATGAAAAAATAAGGGAGGAAAGTGTTCCAAACAAACCAAGATTCTACACTAATAGAACCCAATGACAGCATGGTAGAAGAAATGCCAGAAAAGGAGTTCAGAATATACATGATTAAAATGTTCAGAGAAGCAAATGATGAGTTAAGAGAGCAAGTGCAGGCAATGATTGACCATTCCAATAAGCAGCTGAAAGAGCAACTACAGGAAACAAAAGATCACCTCAACAAAGAGATAGATTCTGAAAAAGAACCAAATAGAAATCCTTGAAATGAAGGAATCAGTAAACCAAATTAAACAGTCAATGGAAAGCATCACCAACAGACTAGATCACTTAGAAGACAGAACCTCAGACAATGAAGACAAAATATTGAACCTTGAAAATAAAGTTGCCCAAACAGAGAAGATGGTAAGAAATCATGAACAGAACCTCCAAGAACTATGGGATATCATGAAAAGATCAAATTTAAGAATTATCGGGATTGAGGAAGGCACAGAGATACAACCCAAAGGAATGAACAACCTATTCAATGAAATAATATCAGAAAATTTCTCAAACCTGAAGAATGAAATGGAAATTCAACTGCAGGAGGCTTACAGAACATCAAATGCACAAAATTACAGCAGATCCACACCAAGACACATTATAATGAAAATGCCTAATGTACAAAATAAAGATAGGATTTTAAAGGCTGTGAGAGAAAAGAAACAGATTACATATAGGGGGAAACCAATACAGATACCAGCAGATTTCTCAGCCCAGACCCTAAAAGCTAGAAGGGCCTGGAACAATATATTTCAAGCTCTGAAAGAACATGGCTGTCAACCAAGATCCTCTATCCAGCAAAGCTAACCTTCAGATTTGAAGATTAAATAAAATCCTTCCATGACAAACAAAAGTTAAAGGAATTTACACATAGAAAGCCCACACTACAGAACATTCTCAGCAAAATATTCCATGAGGAGGAAACGAACTACAACAATGTAAGTCATCAAAGGGAGGAACTATCCTAAAATAAAAGCCAAATAAAGGAGAAACCAAGTCACATTAAAAAACAAATCTAAGCCAAAATGACTGGGAATACAAATCATATCTCAACAATAACCCTGAATGTAAATGGCCTAAACTCGTCAATCAAAAGACATAGACTGGCAGACTGGATTAAAAAGAAAGACCCAACAATATGTTGCCTTTAAGAGACTCGTCTCATAGAAAAGGACATCCACAGACTAAAGGTGAAAGGATGGGAAAAAAACCTACCGTGCACACGGACTTAGTAAAAAAGCAGGGATCTCCATCCTTATATCAGATAAAGCAGATTTCAAGCCAAAGTTAGTCAGAAGGAATAAAGAAGGACATTACATACTGCTTAAAGGAACCATAAATCAAGAAGACATAACGATCATAAATATTTATGCCCCAAACAATGGCCCATCCATGTACATCAAACAAATCCTTCTCAATTACGGGAATCAAACAGACCACAACACAATAATTCTGGGTGACTTGAACACACCACTGTCACCACTGGATAGATCTTCCAAACAAAAACTAAACAAAGAAACCAAAGAACTCAATAATACAATGAGTAACTTAGACCTAACAGACATATATAGAATATTCCATCCATCAATGAGTGAATACACTTTCTTCTCAGCAGCACGTGGCTCCTTCTCTAAAATAGACCATATGTTTTGCCACAAAGCAGCCCTTAGTAAATGCAAAAAAGTAGAGATACTACCTTGCATTCTATCAGATAATAATGGAATGAAATTAGAAATCAATGACAAAAGAAAAAACAGAAACTACTCCAACACCTGGAGACTAAATAATATGCTATTGAATGAAAACAACAGAGAGGAGATAGAAAAATTCTTAGAGGTAAATGAGAATGATGATACAACATATCAAAATCTCTGGGACACTATGAAAGCAGTACTAAGAGGAAAATTCATTGCATTGAGTGCATTCAAGAAAAGAATAAAAAGTCAATAACTCAATGACTTAACCTTACATCTCAAAGCCCTAGAAAAAGAAGAACAGAATGACACCAAAAAGTAGTAGAAGACAGGAAATAATCAAAATCAGAGCTGAAATCAATGAAATTGAAACAAAGGAAACAGTTCAAAAAATTGACAAAACAAAAAGTTGGTTCTTTGAAAAAGTAAATAAAATAGATAAACCCTTAGGCACTATAACAAAGAGAAGGAGAGAGAAAACTCAAATTACTAAAATTCGTGATGAAAAAGGAAGTATCACAACAGACACCACTGAATTACAAAACATAATTAGAAGGTACTTTGAAAACCTATACTCCAATAAAATAGAAAATCTTGAAGACATTGACAAATTCCTGGAGACATATGATCCTCCCAAACTGAACCAGGAGGACACGCACAATTTAAACAGATCAATTTCAAGCAATGAAATAGAAGAAGCCTTCAAAAGCCTACCAACCAAGAGAAGCCCAGGACCAGATGGATTCTCAGCTGAGTTCTACAAGACCTTCAAAGAAGAACTTATACCAATACTCCTGAAAGTATTTCATGAAATAGAAAAGGAGGGAACCCTTCCAAATTCATTCTATGAAGCTAGTATCACTCTGATACCAAAACCAGACAAAGACACAACTAGAAAAGAAAACTTTAGGCCAATATCTCTGATGAATATAGATGCTAAAATCCTCAACAAAATTCTGGCAAGTCACTTATAAAAACATATTAAGAAGATAGTGCACCCCGATCAAGTGGGGTTTATCCCAGGGATGCAAGGTTGGTTCAACATCCAGAAATCAACAAATGTAATTCATCACATCAATAGACTTAAGGTTAAGAATCATATGATTGTTTTGATAGATGCAGAGAAAGCATTTGACAAAATACAACACCCCTTCATGCTCAAAACACTAGAAAAAATAGGGATGGTAGGAACATACCTGAACATTGCAAAGGCTATTTATGCTAAGCCCACTGCCAACATCATTCTGAATGGAGAGAAACTGAAAGAATTCCCTTCAAAAACTGGAACAAGACAGGGATGCCCACTGTCACCACTTCTATTCAACATTGTTCTGGAAATGCTAGCCAGAGCAATTAGACAGACCACAGAAATTAAAGGTATACAAATAGGAAAAGAAGAACTCAAACTGTCACTATTTGCTGATGACATGATCCTATATTTAGAGGATCCAAAAAACTCCACCAGGAAACTTTTAGACCTATTTAATGAATTTAGTAAAATAGCAGGATATAAAATAAACACACATAAATCAAATGCATTTATCTACATAAGCAATGAATCATCTGAAAGTGAAATGAGGAAAACGACTCCATTCAAAATAGCCTCAAATAAAATAAAATACTTGGGAATCAATCTAACAAAAGAGATGAAAAACCTCTACAATGAAAACTACAGAACATTAAAGAAAGAAATTGAGGAAGATCTTAGAAGATGGAAAGATCTTCCATGTTCTTGGATAGGCAGAATTAATATAATCACAATGGCTATACTTCCAAAGATGCTATACAAATTTAATGCAATTCCAATAAAAATTCCTATGACAATCCTCACAGAAATAGAAAAAGCAATCATGAAATTCATCTGGAAGAACAAAAGACCCCGAATATCTAAAACAATCCTGGGCAGGAAGAATGATGCAGGAGGTATCACAATACCAGACCTTAAACTCTACTATAGAGCAATAGTTATAAAAACGGCATGGTATAGGCACCAAAATAGACAGATAGACCAATGGTACAGAATAGAAGACCCAGAGAAGAAACCATGTAAGTACAGTTATCTCATACTAGACAAAGGTGCCAAAAACATACAGTGGAGAAAAGATAGCCTCTTCAACAAATGGTGCTGGCAAAACTGGAAATCCATATGCAATAAAATGAAATTAAACCCCTATTTCTCACCCTGTACAGAGCTTGGCTCAAAATGGAGCAAGGATCTAGGAATTCGACCTGAGACTTTTCATCAAATAGAAGAAATAGTAGGCCCAAATCTTCTTCATATTGGCTTAGGACCAGACTTTCTCACCATGACCACCAGAGTGCAAGAAATAAAAGGAAGAATCAATAAATTGGATGGATTCAAACTAAAAAGCTTTTTCTCAGCAAAAGAAACAATCAATAAAGTGAAAAGAGAGCCTACAGAGTGGGAAAAAAATCTTTTCCTCACACACTTCAGACAGAGCACTGATCTCCAAAATTTATAAAGAACTTACAAAACTTTACACCAAAATGCAAAGAACCCAATCAATAAATGGGCTAAGGAACTGGGCAGACACTTCACAGAAGATGATACACAGGTGATTAACAAATATATGAAAAAGTGCTCATCATCTCTAGTAATTAGAGAAATGCAAATTAAAACCACCCTAAGATTTCATCTAACTCCAATTAGAATGGCTATTATCAGGAATACAAGCAATAACAAGTGTTGGCGTGGATGTGGGGGAAAAGGCACACTCATACATTGCTGGTGGAGTTGCAAATTGGTGCAGCCACTCTGGAAAGCAGTATGGAGATTCCTCAAAAAACTTGGAGTGGACCCACCATTTGACCCAGCTATCCCACTCCTCGGTTTATACCCAAAGGTCTTAAAATCAGCAAAGTATAGGGATGCAATCACATCTATGTTCATAGCTGCTCAATTCACAATAGCTAGATTGTGGAACCAACCTAGATGCCCTTCAACTGAAGAATGGATAAAGAAACTGTGGTATATACACAATGGAATATTACTCAGCCATAAAGAAGAATAAAACTATGGCATTTGCTGGTAAATGGGTGGAGTTGGAGAATATTATGCTAAGTGAAGTAAGCCAAGCCCAAAAAACCAAAGGCCAAATGTTTTCTCTGATCAGTGGATGCTGATATATAACAGGGGGGTGGATTATGGGGAGAATAGGAAAGAATGAAGGAAGTATGGATGGTGTATAGATGATGGGGGAAGGAAAAATTGTAGACTGAGACAGTATTACCCTATGTATATGTAAGATTATATGAATTGTGTGAATAAAAAAATGAAAAATAAGAACTGGGGGTGTGACTCAGTGGTAAAGCACTTCTAGGTTCAATCCCCAGTGAAAGAAAGAAAAGAAAAAAATATTGACTATGTGTGCATCAAAAGAAAATGAGTAAGAAGAGTAGCACTATCTTACGTTTTTGCAAATCTCTTGTTTGCCTCTGAGGCAGCAAGAAATGACCTCTGCCACAGGGGCCAGTTCAGTGTGACCTGTCGTTTGGCCCCAGTGTTGAGGACAGTCCCCCTCACACAGGTCTGTGGTTAGCAAGAGAGGGTCCAGCAGATCCTTACAAAGGCCTGGGGTTCCCATCAGTATTCCCCCTGGAGTCCCCAGAAAACCCTTTCTAGGGGGCCACTTGGAGAATGTTGCTGAGTGGGGAGGACCATGGGGTTCCCAGAGCGATGCTGAGCCCTTGGGGAGTGCCTTGGGTTCTCAGTTCTCACACAGGCTCTACCTTCCTCTAGAAGTCAGCCCTCTCTGAACCTCGGTTCTGTCCTCTGTAGAATGGGGTCACTAGCAGCACCTGCTCCCTGGCTGCTGTCAGCTTTGCCTGAGATGACATGTGGCACAGCAGCTAGCACACATTAGCCCCCACGTGGCTCAGGTCTTATTGTTATCACTGGGTGTGACGGAGGCCCTAGCCTCTCCCTCCAGCCAGGCAGCTCAAAATGGGTAAGCAGAGAGGAGGGGAAGGAGACAGCCAGGGGCGCAGGCCTCCTCAGGCTTCCAGGGAGAAGAGCCTGAGGTGGGAGAAGGGAAGGACACCCCAGAGTCGTCAGGGGCGACTGCTTCATGGGCTTTCATTTCGTTTGTTCTGCGGTGCCAGGGCTGGAACCCAGGGCCCTGGGCATACTGAGCAAGCACTCAACCACCAGCCGCACTCCAGCCCCGAAGGGTGTTTGTTACAGTTGGAGACCGTTCCAGACTCAAGTGTCTGAGGGACTTTTCACAATCAGCGAGTGCCCAGACAAGCCTTGGGCTGAGAGCACACCCACCATATGCAGCTGGGGACACAAGGACACCATTAAAGTGGCATGAGGCATCACCCCCCTCTGACAGGTTTTCTGAAAGTTCAGGCACCACCATCTATTCAAATTCCTTTGTTCATCCCTGTGGCCCCTGCAGTGTCCCCTCCCCAAGATGAACCCCATGAAGTGCAGAGGGAGAGTCTTCAAAGACTGAGCCCTGGAGCCTGGGGTTCATTTTCCTAGGACCCCTGTGGAATTCCATGTCCCCTTGGGACAACCAGACAGAGGGAGGTTCATTTTCTTTTCTGTGTGGTATTCCACTCTGAATACCCACAGTTCTTGAATCCATTCTCCTGTTGATGGGTATTTGGGATGGTTACACTTGGGGCTCATGAACACACAGGGTGTCATGAACATTCTCTTACCTGCATTCTAGTTAGGATGGTGGATCTGTGTTGGGTGTAGACCCAGGAACATGATTACTCATCATGGAAGATGTGTGTTTGGCTTCAGCGAATATTGCCACGTGTTTAACGACCTTCCACAATGTTTGTACCACTCCACCCTCCTTCCAGCTGAGCCTAAGAGTTCTAACAAGGCCTTGGATCATTTTAGAAAGACCTGGATTCAAGTCCTGCTCTGCCACTTAGGAGCTATGACACTTGGGGCAAACCATATGACTTTTCAGAGCCTCAGTGTCCCCACCTGTAAGTGGAACGATGATCCTTCTACCTTGCAGGGCTGTAGCGAGGACTAAGTGAAGTGAAGAGCTCTTGCCACGAGCTCTTCTTTCTTCCTCAGAATCAACACGCCTCCGCGCCTCCATGGACTATGCGAAGGCCTTGGGAGGATGTGAGACCCTGAGTCTCACCCATCCCAGTGGGACAAGCCCTGTGCTGTGGTGTGAAGTGCCTCCCCAAAGTTCGTGTGTTAGAAACTTGATCCTCAAATTCGTATATCGATGGCCTTTGGGAGATAATTAGGACATGGTGAGGTCACGAGGGTGGGGCCCCCACGATGGCGTGAGTGGCTTTATAAGAAGAGTTAGCACACAAGCTCTGCCTCAGCAGGTGATGCCCCCCTGCCACGTGACAGGGCACTCTCACCAGATCCCAGGTAGATGCCAGCCCGCAGACTTCCTAGCACCAGGCCTGGAGATGAATTTCTTTTTTCTCTTTTTTTTCTTTTTTTTTTGGAACCAGGGATTGAACTCAGGGACACTCGGCCACTGAGCCACATCCCCAGCCCTATTTTGTATTTTATTAGAGACAGGGTCTCACTGAGTTGCTTAGGGCCTCGCTTAGTTGCTGAGGCTGGCTTTGAACTTGTGATCCTCCTGACTCAGCCTCCCAAGTCGCTTGGATTGCAGGCGTGGGCCACCTATGAATTTCTATTGTTTATGAATTACCAGTATGACATTGCAGCCCATGCATGCCAGGGCCGTGGACTAGGTGGCCAAGAGACCAAGCAAGATTCCCAGAGAAGGAGTGTGTACATACATAGTGTATGTATCTCAACATCTCCTGAGAGTTGTTATGGGGAGATCCAATGGTGAGAGGCTGGACAGGTGTTTCACTAGAAAGCCCGGTGGCACTAGGCGGGTCCAGTGCACCTCTGCTCCGTGCAGGGCCTAGGGGCTGTGCCGGGAAGCTGCACCTCCACCCCTCGTGTTGCTTTGTCCAGGGATGGCTGCCTGGACCAGCACTTTCCCCTCCATGGCGACGGATCCATCCCAGTTCCTACAGGGAGGGGATTTTATAGGTTTGGTTACAGAAGCAATGAACCATTAATGTGTTTAGTCTGTTTTCTTTCCTGCATGGCCAGCATTCCAAGGATCAGCTGTCTTGGCGTGTGTGCGGGAAGGCAGCTTCCTGCAGAGAGCACCAACCTTCTCTAGTTCCCAGCATACACTGGGAATTGTACACATAGAATTGTATACATAGAAGTGTCCTTCTAGGCAAAACTTATCTAGGCACGCTGGCCTGGCTGGCTCTCATAGTTCCCTGGGCCTGGTTAAATCTTTGTGAAAGGGACACTTCAGGGACCTGGTACTACCGTCCTTTTCTTTAAGGATGATATATCTGATCTCAGATATTTTGTTATAGCAACACAAAACGTGAATACACGTTGGATCTTTGCTTCTGGAAACAACCTCCTGGGAGATGAGGGTGGCTCTCAGCTCCCCCGAGTGTTGAGCTCAGAGGTGGTGTTTCAACAGCAGGGATAGGCTGTGCTATGCCAGCCTTACTCTGGGGTGCCATCTGCTCACCTGACTTAGACCCCAGCTAGGTCCCCAAGCACAGTGGTGAGCACAGCCTCCCTGCAACCTATTCTCCTCATCCCCCGGCCATTGAGGGCACTACCCATTTCAGCAGAGGACTGAACCCCAGGGCCCAGAAGGAGGTGAGGCCAGCATATGGCTTTCCCCTCTGTCCCTGTGGCTTGCCATGAAAGGAAGAGAGTGACACCCTATTTTGAATCATGCTAGAGACCAGGAACATATAGGACCCACGCATGGGTGACAACAGCCACCTACCTCTGTGTAATAAACTTCTGGAGCAACCATGCCCAGGCAGCACCCACACCTGTCACAACCACCCCCGCACCTCACAGCACTTCTCTGCCTGCACGCTTCTGTCGCTGCTCCTCCTGACACTCCAGCACCCTCCTTTCAGTTCCCCACAGGCACCCAGCGCTGCCCAACCCCAGGCCCCTGGAACGCGCTCTTCTTTCCACTCAAGGCTCCTCCCTCCATCCTATGCTCCCTCTTCCTTTATGCTCCAGAGTCCCCCAGAGACCCTTCCTAGCCACCTTCACTGATGTGCACGCCCTCGTTCATCTCCATTCCTCAGCCACCCGCTTCACAGTTCACTACTTCATATATAGCCGTAGGCTCGTCCTGGTCTGTTCCCTCAGGGGCAATGTGGCACCATGACTTTGTCAGCCCATGATCTCTCCCCCATGTCTGGAAGGGAGTAGAATCTCAGTCTTTCTGGCCCCGTGACTGCAGGCATTCTACCAAGGAGATCTGGAGATGGTGAGAGAACTGCCTGAGTCTGTGTCCTTGTCCTGACCACAGCTTGCATTTCCTGGGTAATCACACCAGGTGCTGAGCTGACCCTGGAGGCATGCAATGTGGAGCCCCATAGGGGTCAGTCATTCAGTCACAGGCAGGACCCCAGGAACCAGGTGGCACAGAGACACATGGCTGGTGGGGTGTCAGGCTGAAATTGGAACCCAGTCCATTTGGCTCCCTGCACCACATGTGGGGATCATGACTTGGCTCCCTGTTCCCCCCACACCTCACCCCCATCCAGTCCATGAGCATATCAAGCAGGAATCACCTTCAAAATGATTCTGAGATGATCACTTCTTATCTCTTTTACCCCCACAGAATCTGAGCTGTCCTCATCACTCTCCTAGACTAGCCAGGGAACTCCCCATGAGCTCCTCCTCCTGCCTATGCCCTTCCTCACTGCTCTCCAGCTGCTCTGAGAGCTCAGGTCCATACAACCACAGGTCATTGAAACAGGGAATTTTACCCTCCCTGTGCTTTCTGAAGCTGTCCCCCACTCCACCTCTATCTGCTTACTTCAGACATTGGACTTCCTCTCTTGACCTCAAGTGTATCAATCATGCTCCTACCTCAGGATCTTTGCACATGCTGTTCCCACTTTCTGGAATGCTCTTTATCCAGATATTTGCTTGGGTAACTCTGACCATCCATCAGTGTGTGGCCCAACAAGTGTATTGGGAAGGAAGCAGGGACAGAAGGAGAGAAGCAAGGGAGGGAAAAAGGAATGCCACCTGGCCATCTTTATTCCAGTGAAATCAGGTTGCAATGAGCGCCCAAGAGTAATCCAGATGGTACAAAAAGAAAGTTCAGAACAGTCCCATATGAATGAGGCAGGCCATGGAGGGAGGCAGCTCTGCTCATTTGCCCAGATGCAGATTTTGAGGCTCCAGATGTGTGTGAGTCTCATGTCTGGGCAGCCCCCTCCCTATCACTCCCAACCACAGCCTCCTTCCACCCACCAACCACCCAGGAGTTCTGAGCAATGCAAGGAGGCCTCCGTCCCCCAACCACAGTCCTGGGAATAGCCAGGGTGGGGAAAGATGCTCAGTGACCCTCAAAAATGACTCATCGCACTTCTGCCCCAAAAGAGTGACCCTGCCACCCCCAAGGAGATGAAAAGCACTGGAATGAGAGCCCAGACACTGGGCTGCAGTCCTGCAGGTCTCCAAGCTTAGTGTGCAAGCTCAGCTAAGGCCCATAGCTTCTCTGGCCTCAGTTTCCCCTTCCATCAAAACCAGGGAGGTCTGTCTCATCATCCACCAGAAGAGCCTCCTCTGTATGTTGAGCCTCTATCCATGTGACCTAGTGGGGCTGTGGAGAAACCTGCTGCACCAGGGCCACCCTGACCTCCCAGAGTGCTTCCCTCTGACATCACAGCCGCCACACCTGGGCAAATGGTGCCGCAGACCCAGGACAGTGTCACCTGTGCAGCAACCACCCCCCCGCCACTTCCACCACTCTTTCCTCTCAGGAGGGACTGGGGTTTCACACAGCACAGCCAAGGCCCATAAATAGCAGCTGGCCACTCAAAGGCCAACCCTCCTGGGCCCCAAAAAGGAAGTGAGAGAAAGGCGGGCACTTTTGTCCTTCCTGCAGAAAGTACTGTTTCTGCAGTGACCTGCCAGGCACTCCCCAGGGCCCTGTGCAGACCCAACCGGCTCCCACTTCACTCCTCAGGGCCTCTACGGGGCAGGGTTAGGGTAAGGTGGGGCTCAGCTGCAGTGACAGGTGGGACACAAAGATGTGACTGACCAGGGAGGGAGCAAAGGCCTCACAAGGACTCTGCCCTGCATTGTTCTGTGAATTGCAATTTGTCCGATAAGGTCCTGCTGACAAATTGTAGGGGACGTGGTGAGTAAAGAACATCCTGGGGGTGGGGGAGGTCCTTGAGTGATGTGCTGAGTGGACTCAGGGTGAATTCTCTTGGGAGGTGCACTCACTTGAAGATCAAAAGTCATCCCCTGGGTATCACAATACCCGACCTTCACCTATACTACAGAGTAATAGTAACAAAAACAGCATGGTATTGGCACCAAAATAGACAGGTAGATCAATGGTACAGAATAGAGGACACAAAGACAAACCCACAGAAATACAGGTATCTCATACTTGACAAAGGAGCCAAAAACATGCAATGGAGAAAAGACAGCCTCTTCAAGAAATGGTGCTGGGAAAACTGGAAATCCATATGCAGCAAAATGAAACTAAACCCATATCTCACCCTGTACAAAACTCAACTCAAAGTGGATCAAGGACCTAGAAATCAGACCAGAGACCCTGCACCTAATAGAAGAGAAAATAGGTCCAAATCTTCATCACGTTGACCTAGGACCAGATTTCCTTAACATGATTTCCAAAGCTCAAGAAATAAAAGCTGGAATCAATGATTGGGATAGAGTCAAACTAAAAAGCTTTTTCTCAGCAAAGGAAACAATCAGCAATGTTAAGAGAGTGCCTTCAGAGTGGGAGAAAATCTTTTTCACTCACATTTCAGATAGAGCACTAATCTCCAGAATCTACAAAGTACTCAAAAATCTTTACACCAAGAACACTAATAACTCCATCAATAAATGGGCCAAGGAAATGAACAGACACTACAGAGGAAGATCTACAAGCAATCAACAGATTTATGAAAAAATGTTCAACATCTCTAGTTATAAGAGAAATGCAAATCAAAACCACCTTAAGATTTCATCTTACCCCAATTAGAATGTCTTTTATTAAGAATACAGGCAACAACAGGTGTTGGCGAGGATGTGGGGAAAAGGGTACACTCATACATCGCTGGTGGGATTGCAAGTTAGTGCAACCACTCTGGAAAGCAGTGTGGAGATTCCTTAGAAAACTTGGAATGGATCCACCAGTTCACCCAGCTATCCCACTCCTTGTCCTATACCCAAAGGACTTAAAATCAGATTACTACAGTGATGCAGCCACATCAATGTTCATAGCTGCTCAATTCACAATAGCTAGATTGTGGAACCAACCTAGATGCCCTTCAATAGATGAATGGATAAAGAAACTGTGGTATATATACACAATGGAATATTACTCAGCCATAAAGAAGAATAAAATTATGGCATTTTTGGGTAAATGGATGGTATTGGAGACTGTCATGCTAAGTGAGATTAGCCAATCCCCAAAATCCAAAGGCCGAATGATCTCTCTGATAAGTGAATGATGATGCATAATGAGGGGTGGAAGGGAGGCAAGAATGGAGGAAGAATAGATTGCATAGAGGGAAGGGAGGGGTGGGGTTGGGTGTGGGGGAGTAAGAATAATAACAGAATGTGTGACAGATACCATTGCCCTGTGTACATGTATGAATGCACAGATGGTGTGACTCTACTTTGTGTACAACCAGAGAAACAATAGCTGTACTCCATTTGTGTTCAATGAACCAAAATAAATAAATTTACAAATAAAATAAAATAAGTCATCCCCTGGCTTCTTAGGCAAAACTAGATTTGGAGTATCAGTGTCTGGGTGATACTGCTGGTTATCAGTGACGAGTTCTCCTTCCTCAAATGTTGAAGTTTGAACATTAGAGAAGCAGCTGAGGCCAATGTAGGCAGCATGTTTTATTTTAAAAATAGTTACACAGACTTCTCCTGAGAGGGAGGAGGGGGCCATAGCGGGCAACCTGGTATCCCAAGCAGTGAGAGCATCTTGTCCCTTTTATGCATTTTAGACTTTCTTTGTTCTCCTGCCCTCTTCCCCTCATCTCTGTCCTTGCTGCATAGGTGAGTAGGCCC
The DNA here is from genome assembly GCA_020662805.1 of Glaucomys volans. NCBI lineage: Eukaryota > Metazoa > Chordata > Mammalia > Rodentia > Sciuridae > Glaucomys > Glaucomys volans. The sequence goes on along the minus strand of JAJEJO010049396.1, from coordinate 73,595 downwards.
AGGAGACGCTTAATGCGGTGGCCACAAGGCGAGAAGCAGGTGGGTTGGAAGGGATGAGGGAGTAATGGGTCAGGAAGGGAGCAGAAGCTTGGGGGCATTAATTAGAAGCTCCCCGTCTGCTCAGGAGTTGTTTTAACAACCCTTTGGGAGGGGTAGTATAGGCGGGTAATCTTGGTAATCAAGGTGCTCCGGAGACATTAACATTCTAATCTCCCAGGGACTGTCTCCTACTTCCAGGACCCAAACCAGCCTCCATTTTCACGATCTGACCCGATTACCTATCTACACTGACCCTCTGTCTTTAATTCTCGCTTCATGGGGATGCCCTGGCCAAGTGCCCCAGCAGGGGACATTGAAGGAACTGCTGCCCCATGGGTGGTCACGAGATGTGAGCAAAGACTTTAATTCAAGATAGCAAAAGCTGGGAAGACAGGAGGCTGCTGTCCTTAGTCCTGTCTGCACCTTTCCAAAGGTCCTCTTCCTTCAGTCCTTTCCTTTTTCAAACGCTCCATCCGTTTCCTGCCCGGACTCTGCCTGGCACATGGACAAAGAAATGGATGAATAAAATGGGAAGCACTCTCATAACAGAACATGATAGAGTGGGTCCAGGAAATGAGCTAGACTCATGGCCTCAAAAACAGCCTGAGGAGAAGGAAGACAGGGGACAGTGTGGCTCCATTCATATTAATTAAAACACAGACCCCAGACAGCCCCGGGATCGTTCCTCAGCCCTTATCTGTGTAGGTCAAATAAAAAAAAAAAAAAAAAAAAGGACAGTATCGAACAGAAGTGGTGAAAGAGGGCATCCCTGCCTTGTTCCAGTTCTCAGGGGGAATGCTTTCAATTTTTCTCCATTTAGAATGATGTTAGCTGTGGGCTTAGCATAGACAGTCTTTACAATGTTAAGGAATGTCCCCACTATCCCTATTTTTTCTAGTGTTTTGAGCATGAAGGGGTGCTGTATTTTATCAAATGCTTTCTCTGCATCTATTGAAATAATCATGTGGTTCTTGACTTTAAGTCTGTTGATGTGGTGAATTACATTGATTGATTTCCGGATGTTGAACCAACCTTGCATCCCTGGGATGAAACCCACTTGATCATGGTGCACTATCTTTTTAATATGCTTTTGTATGCAATTTGCTAAAATTTTGTTAAGAATTTTTGCATCTTTGTTCATTAGGGATAATGGTCTGAAATTTTCTTTCCTTGATGTGTCCTCCTCTGGTTTTGGTATTAGGGTGATATTAGCTTCATAGAATGAGTTTGGAAGCTGGAAACACACACACCAAATTCCCAATATTGATTACTTCTGGGTGGGGAGGTGGGGGTGGATGTGACTGGTAGACTTGAACTTCATCTGCAATGCTGTATGCCTTAAAAAGAAGAGAGAAGAAAAAGAACAAACTCCACCAGTTTTAAACAAGGCCCCTCGGGGTGTTTGTTAAATTATTTCTTGCACTATTTGAAGTGTTATTTTCTGCATGCTTCAACTTTTAGGTTTCCACACATGGTTTTCCCAGCTTCATTATATATACCAGAAGGTAGGCTCTACACATGGGAGAAAACAGACAAAATACCCCTGCCCCTGGAGTTTTTGGAGACACAGATCATAAACATGTAAACAAGTGTGAATGTTGTGTCTGGTATTGATAAGGTCGGTGAGGGAGAAGGAGGCAGGAAAGGACCCCAGGAAGGCTGGGTGTAGGGAATGCTATTTTAAAAATTATTTTATTTTTAAAATTTGTTCTTTTTAGGTATACATGACAGTAGAGTGTATTTTGGCATGTTATACATACATGGAGTATAACTTATTCTAATTAGGATCCTATTCTTGTGGTTTACATGATGTGGAGTTACACTGGTTGTGCATTCATATATGAGCATAGGACAGTTATGTCCGATTCATTCTCCTATCTTTCCTAGTCCCATCCTCTCTTCCTTCCCTGGGGAATGCTTTTTTTTTTTTTTTCAGTGCTGGGGATTGAACCCAAGGTCTTGTGCTTGTGAGGCAGGCTCTCTACCTGCTGAGCTACATCCCCAGCCCAGGAATGCTATTTTAAGTACAGGAGTACGTGAGGCACCTATGCTGACCCTGGTCAAGCTACAAACAACATGTGTTTATTCTTACAGTTCCACAGATCCCAAACCAGCCTCCTCGGGGTAAAGTCAGGGTGTTGCAGGGCTGATTCCTTCTCCAGCCCCCAGGGGAGAATCTCTGTGCAAAAGGCATTCCTTGCCACTTCAGCCGCTGAGCTGCATTTCATCTGGGCAGGTGGTTCCTTCTGCCAGCTTCAGAGCCAGGGAGAGCCACCTCTGGCTTCTCTGTTTCTGTCTTCACATCTCCTTTCCTTCTTTTGTGTCAAATCTCTCTGTTTACTTTTAGGATCCCTGGACAATTTAGAATAATCTCCCATCTCAAAATTCTTTAGTTTAATCTGCAAACTCCCTTTTGTCACACAAGGGGCTCTTCACAGGTTCCTGGGGTCAGAGCCTGGATATCTCTGGAGCCACAAATAGTAAGAAGTCCTTGCAGACAAAGTGACACTGAAGACCTGAATTAGGCAGGGGGCTGTGGTGCTCTGTGGATCATCTTCCAGGCAAAAGGAGTCAACAGCAGGTATGGCAAGAAGGGCTTGGCAAGCTTCAGGAACAGCAGGGAGGCCGGTGGGAGAGGGCCTGTGCAGAAGGAAGAGATGCAGGACAGGTAATGACTGCTGCGCCTGAGGGGTCTTGTGGCCAGTGTGAAAACTGGTTTGTCCTGTGAGAGACCCGAAGTACCAAAGTAAAACAGAAAACAAACAAAACCAGTCTCTTAAATGGAACCCCTGGCTCCAGGCCACAGAACTGGAGGACACATTCCATTCAGGGCATTCTCATGCCCTTTATTGCTAATATTTTTGCCGTGCTAGGGATGGAAACCATGGCCTTGTGCAGTCTAGGCAATTACTAGGCCACTGAGCCACACTCCCAGTTCTCTCCCTTTTCTGAGACAGGATCTCTCTATGTTGCCAAGACTGGCCTCAAACTCCTGGACTCAAGCAATCCTCCCGCCTCAGGTAGCGGGACTTCAGGTACATGTCTCTGTGGTGTCTCGTTCCTTTTTATTGCTGAGTAACACCCCATTTGTATGGAAGTACTGCAGTTGCCTGTTGATTGACATCTCAGCTTCTCAGTTTTTTCCAGTTTTTGATGATTACAAGTAAAGCTCTTATGAACTTTGATGCACGTGTTGGTGTGGACATGTTCCTTCATTCTCTTCTAATAATGGAATCGCTATCTCATATTGGAGTAATGTTTTAAATTTTAAGAAACTGACAAATTATTTTCAAAAGTGGTTTACTGTCTACATTCTGACCGGTTGTTCCATGTTCTCATCAACCCTGGGTACGGTCAGTCTTTTTAATCGTAGCTTAGGTGTGCAGTGGTATCTTGTTATGGTTTCTATATTTCCCTAACGATATTGAACATCTTTTCATGTGCTGATTTACCCTCCACATATCTCATTTGATGAAGTGCCTGTTCAAATATTTTGCCCATTTTTAAAGTGGATTGTTTATATTCTTATTTTTGAATTTTGATAGTTCTTTATATATTCTGGATGAAATATATTTTTTAAAAATTAGAGCATTATAGTCTTATAGTCACACATAGTAATTGGGTATATTTTGACAAAATCATATGTCTGGAATTCTATTCTATTTCAATCCCCTCCCGCTCCATCTTTCCTTCCTCCTCCCTATTTTCCTTCCTCTATTGATTTTCCCTTTGCATGTTTGTTTATTTTTGATTGGTTCTTTCTACATATACATAAAGAAACTCTCTTTGGTATATTTAAATATGCATGCAACATAATTTTGTTAAATTCATTCCATATTTCTTCCCCTTTGCATTCTTCCTTTATTCCTTTCATTCTTTTTCTGTTCCACCGACCTTTCCTATCTCTTTATAATACTGGTTGAAGTCTTTTAACAGATATATGATTTGCAAATATTTCCTTCTGCTCTGGGGCATGTCTCTTCATTCTCCTAACAGCATCTATTGAAGAGCAAAATTTTTAATTTGGATGAAGCTAATTTATCTTTTTAAAATTTTCTGGTTTATGCTTTCAGTGTTGTATCTAAGAAGTATTTGCCTAACCAAGATATTTTCAAATGTTTTCTTCTAGAAATTTCATTTTTGGGTTTTACATTTAGGGCTATGATCCTTTGGGGGTTTATTTTTATATATTACATAATATAGGATGTGGATCCAAATTATTATTACTTTTTTTTACATACAGATTTCAAATTGTTCCAGAACCATTTGTTAAAAAGATGATCCTTAGCTGGGCATGGTGGCATATGCCTGTAATTCCAGCTACTCAGAAGGCTGAGACAGGAGGATTAGAAGTCCAAGTTCAAAGCCAGCCTGAACAGTTTAACAAAACCTTGTCTCAAAAATGAAATTGAGGCCAGGTGTGGTGGCACACACCTGTAATCCCAGCACTTGGGAGGCTGAGGCAGGAGGATGACGAGTTCAAAGCCAGCCTCAGCAAGGGAAAGGCACTAAGCAACTCAGTGAGACCCTGTCTCTAAATAAAATACAAAATAGGAGCTGGGGATGTGGCTCAGGCTCAGTGGCCATGTGCCCCTGAGTTCAATCTCCGGTTCCAAAAAAAAAAAAAAAAATGAAATTGAGCCAAGCATGGTGGCACATGCCTGTAATCCCAGCAGCTCTAGAGGATGAGGCAGGAGGATCACAAGTTCAAAACCTGCCTCAGCAACTTATCTCGGCTCTGAGCAACTTAGCTAGACCCTGTCTCAAAATTAAAAAATAAAAAGGACTGAGGATGTGGTTCAGTGGTTAAGCACCCCTGAGTTTAATCCCCAGTAAAAAAAAAAAAAAAGAAAAGAGAAAAAATAAATTGAAAAAGAAAGCAAAAGATGATACTTTCTGAATTGCCTTTGCACTTTTGTTGAAAATTACTTGTCCAGATATTGGGTTCTATTTCTAGAGTCTTTATTCTGCCCCATCAACCTAATATCTGCCCCCGCACTAAAACCACACCCTCTTGACTAGTCTAGTTTAGGGCTAGTTCTAAAATACGTAATGTGAGCCTCTAACAGCTCTTTGATTGCCTGCTTATTTTTGAGCTTTCTAATCTACAAGCAGGGTATATCTCTCCTTTTATTTAGGTTCCTTTATCCTAGCAATGTTTTTTAGTTTTAATTATGTAAGTCTTTCACACCTTTTGCCACATTTATTCCCTTTTCATATTTTTGAGAGCACTGTAAATTATTAAAATTTCAATTTGTTGTTTGTCACTAGTATATAGAAATACAATCAATATATGAGATGAAAAATAACATATTTGCATATTGATCATGTGTCCTGAGATCTTACTCAAGTCTCTTATTGTCGGGGTATTCCCGGTACCCCCGGCTCTATGCTAAGATGGCGGCTGGCAGGTTGGCAATGCGGTTTTATTTTGTAGTAAACAAGTCGCTCTCACCACGGAAGTAGATACTTGATTGGCTTGAGCATCCACCCGACCTGATGACGCGGAGCACGTATATAAGGACTAGGCAGGGGGTTAGCGAGTGAGAACACCAGGAGAACGCCAGGAGACAGAACGCCATGAGAACGCTGAGAGAACGCCAAGAGGGACGCCATTAACAGCAGCTGTGTAACATGTGTTAGGCGCTAGAATAAAGTGTGTTAAAAGCAACAACCTTATGTCGCGTCTTACCGCGGGCGGAAAGACAGTGATATTTATTGTAATAACTTTTATGTAGAGTCCATGGAATTTTTTGTATATAGAATTTTCCATATAACAATTATGTTGTCTAAGAATAAAGACATACTTATTTTTTCTTTCAAATCTGAATGATGTTTATCTCTTTGTCTTGCCTTATTGAATTCTGGCAAAAATGTGTTTATATATAATTATGCATGTGGCTATATATTTAGGCTATGTATGTGGCTATTTATATATAGGCATGTGTATATGAATCTATGTACATGTGTTAATGTGTGCATGTGAATGTGTGTGTGTCTGTGTGTGTGTGTATATATATATATATAAATATATATGTATATATATATAAAAAATATATGTTTTGGGGGAGTACACCATCCCCCAGTATTTGTGGGGGATTGGTTCCAGGACTGAGCTGAGAGAGACTTCCCATACTAGTTTTCTGGAATAAAATATAACAAAATATCACAGGCTAGAAGGCTTAAATGATGGGAGTTCGTATACGCACACTTCCAGAGGCTAGAAGTCTGACATCAGGGTGTCAGAAGCGTTGATTTCACCTTGTTTCTTGCCAGTAGATGGCTGTCATTTTCTGGTGTCTTCACAGGGTTGTCACTCTGTGTGAGTCTATATGCTATTTCCCTCTTCTTAAAAAGACACCAGACACACTAGATTAGGGCCCATTCTCAATACCTCGCTTAAATTTAATGTCCTTTTTAGAGACACTGTGCCCAAATACAATCACATTCTGAAGTATGGGGATTAGGACATCAATATATAAACTTGGGGCAACACAGTTGAGTCCACATTATTCAGCTCCCTGGTCTTCTAAAACTCACGTCCCTCTCATTTGTAAAATGCATTTAATTCCAGGTGGAGAACTCTGGGAATACAATGAAGCTCCAGAATATATCTCCCCACCTACACAAATATTGTACAGAAAAATCTGGCTTATGAAACTATTTTGGGATTCTGGAGTCCATTGAAAAGTTTCAACTTCCAGGGGAAGGGGTGAATGCTAAATTGAAGGTAATTTTGATCCATTTCAGCTTTTAGCTCAGTAGCAGTTGTCCATTTCCTACCCACAGCCACGTGGCAGGCAATTGTTCCTGTGTTTCTGGAACAGTTTGCAGAGAATGTGCAGAAACCAGGATGAGTGGGCTGCAGTTACAGTTCAATGGTAGAGCGCTTGCCTAGCACATATGAGGCACCGGGTTCGATCCTCAGCATCACATAAAAATAAATAAATAAGTAAAATAAAGTATTGAGTTCATTTACAACTAAAAAGTTTTTAAAAAGAAAAAGAAACCAGAATAAGCAAAAAGCACACTATCCTCCACATTTCAGGGTTCTGTGTTTGGATCACTGCCTGCTACCTCGATATTAGAAGTGCAGGCAAAGAGGCAGTGGTCAATGTGGACCTTGGGATTATATCTTGTCCCCCTGGCTTCTTCTCTTTCTGTATCCAGCTGAAATGAACAGAGCAGCTTTCCTCTGTCATGTCCTTCCATCATGAGGTTCTGCCTCATCTCAGGCTCAGAGCAATGGAGTCAGCCAAACTGTGGCCCCCAAATTAACTTTTCCTCCTCTAAGTTGTTCTGGTCAGATATTTTTGGTCACAGTGATGAAATGTTGACTAATATACCTAATACCAGAAAAAGTAGATGTAAATCAAAAAGGTTACAAGAGACAAAAAAGGACATTATATGTTAATGAAAGGTTAAATACAACAAGAAGATAAGACAACTGGGTGTGGTGGGACACACCTTTAATCCCAGAAGCTCAGGAGACTGAGGCAGAAGGATCGTGAGTTCAAAGCCAGCCTCAGCAACTTAGCGAGGCCCTGAGCAACTCAGTGAGACCCTGTCTCTAAATAAAATACAAAATAGGGCTGGGGATGTGGCTCAGTGGTTGAGTGCCCCGAGTTCAATCCCCAGTGCCACCCCCACCCCCCAAAAAAGAATTAAGAAATAAAACGAACCAAAAAACCCCTGCCAGAATTGAAGGGAGAAATAGATAGTTGTACAATAATGGTTAAAAGATTCCATACCCTGGACTCAGTAACGGGTAGAACAATCAAACAAAAGATAAATGAATAAAGAACCTAAAAAATGCAATAGTAAACCAACTAGATATTACAAATAGATACAGAACACTTTGCTCAACAAAAACAGCACACATTTTTCTCAAATGCAACACTTACAGTCATACAAAATATCTTCTCCATCCAAAATGGCATCACATTAGACATCAATAACAGAAGTAAAACTAAAAAATTCACAGATTTGTGGGGAACTAGACATCATATTCTTACATGATCAATAGATCAAAGAAGAAATCAAAAAGCAAACTAGAAAAAACTTACAGGTGATTGAAAGTGAAAATACAACATATTAAAATTCATGGGATGCAGCAAAAGCAGTACAAGAGGGAAAATTCATAGCTATAAATGCTTATGTTAAAAAATAAGAATGCTCAGGGCGGAGATTGTAGTTCAGTGGTAGAGCACTTGCCTAGCACTGTGAGACATGGGGTTTGATCCTTAGCACCACATATAAATAAGTAAAATAAAGGTCCATTGACAACTAAAAAAAATTAAAAGAAAAGAAAGAAGAATGGTCAAATAAATGACCTAACCAATTTAAGGAACTAGAAAAAGAAAAACAAACTAAACTCAAAGATAGAAGAAGGAAATCATAAAGATTCGAGCAGAGATCAACAAAATAAAGAACAGGAAAAAAAATGAAACCAAAAGTTGGTTCTTTAAAAAGAGCAACAAAATTGACAAATCTTAAGCCATATAACTAAGAAAAACAGAGAGAAGACTCAAAGTACCACAATCAGAAGTGGAATTGGGGACATTACTATGATAAAGATATGAAAAGAATTGATTTTAAAAAAGCACAATGAACCATTGTTGGCCAGCAACTTGGATAGCCTATATAAGAAGGAAAATTCAGGGGCTGAGGCTGTGGTTCAGGGGCAGAGCACTTCCCTAGCATGCGTGAGTCACTGGTTCCATCCTCAGCACCACACACACACACACACACACAAAATTAGATAAAGGTATTGTGTCCATCTACAACTAATCAAAACATTTTTTAAAAAGAAGGAAAATTCCTAGAAATAGGAAATCTACCTAGACTAAATTATGAAGAAATAGAAAATCTGAATAAACCAGTAAGGAGACTGAATTAGTAATCCGAAACCTATCAACAAAGAAAAGTCCTGGACATAATGTCGTCAATGGCAGAGCCTACCTAACAATTAAAGAGGAACTAACACCATCCTTCTCAAACTTTTCCCAAAAATTACAGAGGAGAGATAGAGTCCTGTCTCAGTAGATGAAGGCATCATTGCCCTAATACCAAATCCAGAAAAAGACACTACAAGAAAACTACAACTCCATACCCCTTATGAATATTGATGCAAAAATTCTCAACAAAATACTGTGAAATGAAATTTGGCAATGTGTTAGTGTAACTATACACCATGACCGAGTGGGGTTTATCCCTGGAATGCAAGGATGATTCAACATACCAAAATCATCAATGTAATACACATTTTAATAGAGAAAATTGCATCATTCCAATTGATACAGAAAAAGCATTTGACATAGTTCAATATCTTCTCATGATAAACACACTCGACAAGCCAGAAGTAGGAGGAAAGTGCCTCAAAGTAATAAAAGCCATATATGAAAAAACCCCCAGCATACTGCATGTTGAAAATCTTTAAGATTAGAAATAAAGCTAGTATGTGCACTTTTGCCACTATCTACTGAACATGATGTTGGAAGTTCTAGTCTGAGTAATTAGACAAGAAAAAGAAATAAACAGAATCTAAATTAGAAGAGGAGAAGTAGAATTATCTGTTTGTTGGTGATGATCTTGTATGTATAAATTATAATGATTCCACAAAATAACTGTTAGATCTAATAAATGAACTCATCAAGATAGCAGGATACAAAATCAACAGGCAAAAATCAGTTACCTTTTCATACATAAACAATGAACAATTTGAAAAGAAAATTACAAATGGCATCAAACAGAATAAAATAGTTAACCAAGAAGATGCAATGATAGATTTGTACAATAAAACTATAAAATATTGCAGAAAGAAATTAAAAGAGAGATAAATTAAGGAAAACACATCTCATATTCATGGATTAGAAGAGTTATTATCCATATGGAACTGTGGATTACCAAAAGCCGTTTTAAGATTCCTATTTATACTAATATTCTGTTCATGATGATACATGTCTATTTCTAAGATGATTGCAGTCATCTAAATATTTCTGACCACGCGAAATACATGTTGAAACCTAATCTCTGGTATGATAGAACTAAGATGTGAGACTTTGGGGATAATTAGGTCATGAAGATTCACTCTCGTGAATAAGATTAGAAGTGGTCTTAGGGAGATGTTCTTTCTACCATGTGAGAATAAAGCAAGAATGTACCATTTAGAAATATAAAGTGAGGCCTTGCCAGACACTAAATCTGCTGGCCCCTTGATCATTTCTGGACAAATCAATTAATTAATTAATTAATAATCTGTGTCTTTTCTAACATGTAACTCAAAACTTCTCCAGACTCTACCTATTACACAGTTCCAAAGCCATTTCCACATTTTTAGGTTTTTGTTATAATAGCATCCCACTTTGCAAGTGCCAAAATCTGTACTGGTTTGCTACGGCTGCGTCTTATTCCATTTTGTGCTACTATAACAAAATACTGCCGACCAAGCAATTAATAATGGACAGAAATTTATTGGCTCATATCGTTCTAGAGCCTAGAATTCCAAAATAGAAAGGTCATATCTGATAAGCGCCCTTTTGCTATGTCATCACATGGTGGAAGAGCAAAGAGGATGAGAGAGAGACAAAGGGTGACAAACTCATCTTTTTATAAAAACATACTCTTGTGATAAGAAACCTATTCCCATGATAACACCATTAATCCAGTCGTGAGGATAGAAACCTCACGGCCTAGTCACTTCTTAAGGTTCCCATCTCTTTTTTTGGTCATATTTTATTTTATTTTATTCTTTTAAGTGCGGAGTCACCAGTGGTGTAATCATGCATGTATATAGAGTAATAATGTCTGATTCATTCTACCATCCTTCCCATTCCCACCTCTTAATACTGTTACAATGGCAATGAATTTTAATATAAATTTGGGAGAGGACAAATATTCAAACAATGTCAGGCTGCCATAACAAGATACCAAAGATTGAATGGCTTAAACAACAGAAATTTTCTCACAGTTCTAGAACCTAGAAGTTCAGAATAGAGGTGTCAGCAGAGCTGATTTCTTCCAAGACCTTGTTCCTTGGCTTGTAAGTAGCTATCTTCTTCTCTCCATCTTCACGTGGTTGTCCCTCTGTGTGCATTTGCATCCTAATCTCCTCTTCTTAAAAGGACCCAAGCCATACTAGTTAGGGCCCACCTTCAATGACCTTATCCAACTTTCATTACCTCTCTAAATACCTCATCTCCAACTATAACTACATTCTGAGGTACTGGAGGTTAGAACTTCAACATATAAATTTGGTAGAGATACAGTCCAGCTCCTAACACTGCATTTCTATGCTCCAAAATTGCTGAGGCAGAACTGATGTGGTGACTCACTATTGACCCTTAAAAGCCTCTGCTCCAAAATGGCACACCTCCCCTCTGCTCTACTTCCTTGGCCAAAACAAGTCACATGACCATGCCCTCTCTTCAAAGGGATGAGGAAATGCTATCTAATCTATTCCTTCAAGGAAGAGAACTGGGACATTCATATAAAGCTCTAACGATTGCCACTGTCTTTCATGGAACACCAGTAACTTCCTTTGTACATGGTCTGCCAAGATGGACACCAGTCATTCTCATCCTCTTTTTACTCTCATGGCACTGTCCCCATCAAGAAATAGAGTCTACTCTCTTCCCTTGAATTTGTATTGTCTTATCGCTTGCTTTAATCAATAGAATATGCAGGAGTTATGCTCTAGATCTTTCCACTGAGGTCTAATAGCTTCTGCTTTTGCAAAGGGAAACTCATGTACTCTATAAAGACATTCTAGACACATGAACTAGCTCTTTGACACAACAACAAGACTGAATCCAGCCATCCCTGCCCGCTGTTTGAGCCACTCCAATGGAGGCACTGGACATGTGACTGAGGCCATCTTTATTCCTCCAGCCCTACTGAGTCAACCTAGCCTGGAGTTCCAGGCACACAGAGACCTGCTGCACTGTGGTTAGAACGTCTCCACTGAAGCTCAAGTTGAAACTTACCTCGTCCCCCTTGTGAGGGATTAAGAGGTAAGAACTGGTGGAAGTGTTAATGGATTATTTAGTGGATTAATGCATTCATGGATTAATGGATTATTGCAAAAGTGACTTTGTTGTAAAAGTGAGTTCCCCCTGACATGCTTGCTCTGTCTTACCATGTGATGCCCTCCACAATGCCTTGATCTTGCAGGACAGTCCTCACCAGATACTGAGAAGATGCCAGCGCCATGCTCTATGACATCTGGACTGTGAGCTAACGTATACTCTTTTCTTTGTAAATTATCCAGTGTGTGGTTTTTAGTTCTAGCAACAAAATACTTGCTAAATTATGTCTGAACTCCTGATGAACAATATTGTAAGCAATAAAACTTTAGGAGTAGTTTGTAATGCAATGAGATAACCAAGACACTTCCCCATTTTTCCTGAACTCTTGTCTATACTGAAGGCTAACTCCACCCAAGGGGGAGATTAGGCATGTTTCCAGGTACCATACATTACAAGAAATGGACATTCAGAAAGTCCTGGACCAGTTAAAGTCTCATGAGGAGTGCCTGGGCAGAAGTCTGATGCAGTGTTGCAGTGTTGGGCTACTCCATGGTCTCCCCACGGGTTAGTTTGGCTTCCTCACAGTGTGGCAGCCTCAGTGAATGGATTACCTGCATGGCAGCTCAGAGTCCAACTGCAAGTGCTCTGGTAAGCAAGGAGAGAGCTGCATTGCCTCTTCTGACCTGGCCAGGACAGACTTCCTGGAGAAAGGAATAAAAAGTATCAACTAGTAGTGTGCTAGTGAACAGTAGAAGGGAATGTCATTCCAGGCCATTCCAGAATGGGCAGGGACAACGAGAGGGTAACACAGTATTTGAGGAGCTGTGGCCAGAGTGAGGGTCACAAGTGACCAGCTGTTCCCTTCCCCCACCTGAGACATGGTGGTAGTCCTCCTGATGCAGGGGATGAGGTGGGAGAAGGTAAGGCAAGAGGCGCCAGAATGGATTCAGCTATTCTCTTGTAGCAAGGACAAAAGGAAAGAACCCCAGAGCTGAACCAAAAGAGCTGAGCTCAAATCCTGGTTCATATGGCCCACTTGTTGCAAGAACTTCAAGAGTCGTGGCATTCTCATCCATAAAACAGGCTAACAATGCTGACCTTGAACACAGTGAATGTGCAAGTCCCATGCAAATGCTATATATTCCCACTCTCCTCTTCTCTAGATTTGAAGACTGCACAATGTCTCCCAGTGCCTTAAGAGCACAATGGAGTGTGGGTCAACCTACAAGGCTCTTACCAAGATAACAATTTTTTTGGCGGGCAGGGGGAACTGGGGATTTAACCCACGGGCATTTTACCTCTGAGTTACACGTCCAGTCCTTTTTTATTTTTTATTTTGAGACAAGATCTCAATAAGTTGCTTAGGGCCTTGCTCAGTTGCTGAGACTGGCCTTGAACTGGCAATCCTCCTGCCTCAGGCTCCTGAGTCTCTGAGATGACAGGCATGACCACCATGCATGGCTAAAATATTTTTTAAAGCAAAGATAATCATTCCTGGCCCTTTACCTCCCAGGGCTGCTTTGGGGATTTTGTGGGTAATAGATGTGAAACTTAAGTCCTTTACATGATTGTCAGACACATAAAACCTGATCTCAAACTGGCTTAAACCCATTTTTGTTGGATGCATCATTTTGATAGGGATGACTTCGGGCATGACTGGATCCTGGTCCACTTCTTAGGTCTGCTTTCCCTGAGAGTTCAAGCTGCATGTTGGTGACTGCCCAATTTGGGTCATGTGCTCATTTCTGGACCAATAAATGTTGTCAGAAGATAAAGCAGTTTGATCGTCCAAACTTGGGTCATGATTCCCCCAGAACCAGGGGTGGACTCAGCCTCCTACAGGAACTGAGAACATGTGAGTGTTTTCTCAAATGGCAATCAAGAGCTCTTTCAGAAAAGATGTGTGAGATTAGCTAGCACCCTTTCTGCCTCCAGCCTGCCTTTCCCACTTGGTCTCCTCTGCTCCCTCCCAAATACCTCATTGTCTTCCCCACCCCTCAGCTTGTGCATGTCCCTCCTTCACTTGGAACGTTTTCCATACCAATGGAAAAAATCTGTGTTGCCCAGGCTGGCCTCAAACTTCTGGGCTCATGTGATCCTCTCACATCAGCCTCCTGAGCAGCTAGGATTCCAGGCATGTGTTCACGCTACATACAACACCCAGCTAAATTAAGCATCTTGAGATGATGATCTTGCATTGCCTCAGGGAGCCCTAAATGCAGTCACATGCATACTTACAAGGGGGAGGTACAAACAGAAGAAGCAGGGACAACATGACCATGGGGACAAAGACTGTAGCCAGGGAAAGACTGCAGTCACCAAAGAGGCAAGGAAGAGATTCTCCCCTTGAGTTTTATCAAGCGTATGACCCTGATGATGCCTTGATTTTGACCCAGGGATACTGAGAATAAATGCCTGTTGTTTTAAGCCCTGGTTTATAGAAATTTGTTACGGTGATCCTAGAACACTGGATCCTAGAACACTGGCTTTCCATGTTATGAAGAATGAAATGTAACTCCAATAGGGCCCTGAGTTTTGATTTCTGCTCCTGCTCACAAATGACATCTGACTGCAGCTTGAACACTGCTGCCCCAGGGTCTTTGCACTTATTCCCTCAACCTAGAATGCTCTATCCTTGGGTTATTCCATGGTTGTCACCTTCTTTTTTTTTTTTTTTTTTTTAACCGGGGGTGGTACCCCGGGGCGCTCGACCCCTGAGCCACATCCCCAGCCTTATTTTGTCTTTTATTTAGAGACAGGGTCTCACTGAGTTGCTTAGGGCCTCGCTAAGTTGCTGAGGCTGGCTTTGAACTCGTGATCCTCCTGACTCAGCCTCCCAAGTCGCTTGGATTACAGACGTGTGCCACCGCGCCCGGCTAATTGTCACCTTCTTAAGCAGAAAATCAAGTATCATCTCCTCAGGGGAGATGGTACCCATCTAAAACAGCACTTCCCCACCCCAGTCCCTTGTCATTTTTAAAAGTCCCCTTGCTTTTCTATTCATTGATTTATTAGTGTGTGCACACGCGCGCGTGCACACACACACACACACACACACACACACACACAGCAGCTCCAAATCAGCGAAAAGTATGTCTGTTTTTCTTATCACTGTCTCCCAGGTGCCTAGAGAAGTGCCTGGCACACAGCAGGTGCTCAATACATACTTATGGACCAAGTCAGTCCATAAATAAACTTACCAGTTTACCCACCACCAAAGCCCTGGTACCTGATCCTCAGAACAATGAATATATAAGAAACAATAAACAAAGAATGTGGACATGAGTCCCTTACTGAATTCACTCAAGTTCAAGACCTGGAAACCTATAGGCAATATTGTCTAGAGTCTATGCACCTTCACTTCCAAGAGCAATGACTTGAGGGTTCTTAGACTTCCCCTCTTCTTCTCATCCAAGTTCTCCACCAAGAACTGCCTCCATGGCTCAGGGGACATGTGGCAATGCCAGGAGACACTTTGGTTGTCTCAGTGGTGCCAGGGGAGGGGATGGTTTTACTTGTATCAAGTGGGTAGAGGCCAGGGGTGCTGGCAAACCTCTCGGGATGCATAGGACAGCCCCACCACAGAGATGATCTGGCCACCTGCCTTCACAACTGGACAGCTCCACCTGGAGTCATCATGAGGCTCGGTAAAATCATAAACCAAATGCATTTGTTTTACAAGAATCACACTGGAGGCCACAACCATTGCAAAGTCATTTGCATTGCAGAAAACTGAAATCACGGAATAAATACCAAGGAAGAGAGAGAGAGAGAAAGAGCACACTTCACTGTTTGGGTTCAAATTAGCAATGTAGATATTCTTGGCTCCTGATGAAAAAAGTGCTAATCTCAGACTAGCCCATCCGCTGTGGACGTGGGGTTTGGTTTTGACCGTATCCTTCCCACATGACCAACAGGCAGACAAAGACCAAGATTCGTGCGCAAACAGAAAATGATGTTCTGAGTAGAACGGAAAGATCTGCCGGCTGCTAACTGAAGACGAGACCTGTGGTGAGTTGACCAAAGAGTTTCAGGTGGCCCAGAGCAAACAGCTGGGTCAGAGTGAGGCGGGGTTAACAGGACAGGCCTGTGTGCAGTGGCCGTGCCTGGCTGAGGCCGTGAAGAGAAGCCCCCTGGTGGAGTCCAGTCAATGCCGTGCGTGGAAGCACTGAGGCCAGCCTCGTACCCTCTAGGGTGGGAGCCATTGGTCCCTTGTGGCGATCTAAATTTAAATTAAGTGAAGTGAAAAATTCCATTTGTCAGTCATCCCATGCAGCACAGTTGGAGGACTCCATAGTGCCCTCATGGCTAGGGGGTGCCATTAGGACACTGGCCATTTCCAACCATCACAGGGTTCTAGGGACTGTGCTGAGCTGCTGGTCGTCATGTTGACGGGAGTCTGCAAGGAGGGCCAAGCCTTAACTGATTCTGGATGACACACCAGGGGTGGTTCCCAGGGACAGGCTGGGTCTTCCGGAGTGTTCCTACTCACAGGCATCCTGCTAGAGGGGCTGCCGAGGTCCTGCCATCACCCTTCTCCCACCTTCTTGGGTTCTTCCCCTTTCTGGCTCCTTCCTTCAAGCCTTCTTCAAGATAAATGCCCTTGATTCTTCTTCTGAGCTTCCATAATCTCTTAAAAGTTTATGAATGCATTGCTCTGACACGCACACATCCCTCTCATAATAAAAGCTCACGTGCCTGTGATAGCCTTGAGGCCCTTCCTACCCTGTCCCTGCCTCTCTGATCTCATCTCCTCATTGCCTCCATTCCAGCCCACAGCTGCTGTGGTTCCTTGAACACAGCAGGTTTTGCTTTGGGGTCTTTGCAACACTGTTCCCTCTGCTCAGAATGCTTACCTGGTCATTGCCTTACTTCCTTCAGGCCACCACTCCAATCTTACCTCATGAAAAAGACTCTCCCACTGTGCATGGGGTGCGTGCCTGTCATCCCAGCTACTTGAGAGGCTAATGCAGGAGGATTCAAAGTTCGAGGCCAATTGCAGCAACTTATCAAGACCCAGTCTCAAGACAAATAATAAAAGGGGCTGGGGATGTTGATCACTGGACACCACCCCTGGATTCAATTCCCAGGACTGAAGGAAACAATTAAGTTCCTTCCTGATCATTTTATCCAACACAGCTCCCAAACACATACATCCACCCCATAAACACTCACACACCCCACGTACATACCCATACATGCACCCAACATGCATGTAACTCCCCACACAAATATATATGCTCCACATACCCACGCTACTGGCTAAGTCCACTGTGATTTTTCTAAGCATTTCCCTGATGACTAATGATGTTGACCATCCTTCTACATATTCTTTGTATATCTTCTTAGGAAAAATCATCTATTCAAGTTCTTCACCCATTTTTAAGCTGGGTTGTTTGTTTTTGTCCCTGTGGAGTTATAGGAGTTATTATATATCCCGGACACTAGTCCTTTATTGGCTGTGTGATTTGTGGACACTTTCTCCCATTCGTGGACTGTCATTTCACTCTCTTGACAGCATCTTTTGCTTCATCCAAGCTTTCATTTTCGGTGAAATCCAATTTATTACTGTTTTATTTGTGCATCAGTCAGTTTTGCATCACTGTCACCAAAATACCTGTCAAGAACAACTTAGAGGAGGAAAATTTTATTTTGGCTCACAGTTTCTGACAGCCAAATCCATTGCTCTGGGCCCTAGGTGAGGCAGAACATCATGGCGGAAGGGCATGGTGGAAAGTCAGGGCATCTGGGAAGGAGAGAGAGAGAGAGGAGATAAGTCACCAGGGACAAAATGTAAATCCCCAAAACATGGCCCCAGGGACCTACTTCCTCAACCATGCCCTACCTACCTACAGATGCCACCCAGTCATTACATTCATATTATTAATCCTTCAGATGGATCAATCCTCTGATTAGGTTCCAGCTCTCAAAATCTAGTTATTTCACCTCTGAACATTCCAGCATTAACAGGAGCTTTTGGGGAGCGCCTCCTATCTGAGCCATAATAGTTGCTTATGTTTTTATTGTCATATGTATGAAATATTGCTAAATCCAAGGCAATGAAGATCTACCACTGGGTTCTCTTCTAAGACTGTTACAACTTCAGCTCTAACATTCACAGCTTTGATCCACCGGCAGTTGTTTCTCACATATGGGGTGAGGTAACGGTTCAGCTCATCTTTTGTATGAATATCCAACCATACTACATTTTTATCCCCCTCAGGACTAGGAATAGATCCCAGGGGCTATTTTACCACTGAGCTACACCCTCAGCCCTTTTTATTTTTAATTTTGAGATAGGAGCTCACTAAGTTGCCCAAGCTGGCCTCAAACTTTTGATCTTCTGCCTCAACCTCCCAAGGCATTATCGTGTCATTGCTGGGATTACAGCAAGCACCCATGCGCCTGGCTTAGCGCTAGTTTTGAAGAGACTGGTCTTTCCTCTTCAAACGATCTTGGTACTCCTGTTGAAAATAAATTAACCACATACATAAGAGTTTTTATCTGAATGTAGAATCTAGTCCAGTGATTTATATGTCTGTCCTTATACCAGTGAGTATACACTGTTTTGATTACCGTAGCATTATAGTGAGTTCTGAAACCATAAAGTGTGACTCCTTCAACTTCTTTCTTTTTTTAAGACTGTTTCAGCTACCCAGGTTCACTTCCAATTCCCTATCAATTTTGGATCAGCTTTTCCATGTCTAAAAACAGATCATTGGGACATTGATAGGAAGTACAAGCTTGTCACTTCTTTGCTTAGATTTATTCCTAAGTATGTTTTGGATGCTATTGTAAGTAGAATTGTTTTCTCAATTTCCTTTAGAACCTTTTGTTGCTAGTGTGTAGAAATACCATTGATTTTTTTTTGTATGTTGATCTTGTACTCTGCAACTTTGCTAAGTTCATTTATTAGTGCTAGTTGTTTTTTCAGTGAATTCTTTGAATTTCCTACATATAAAATCATGTCATCTATGAACAGAGCTTTACTTTTTCCTTGCCAACATAGATGCCTTTTATTTCTTTCTTTCTTTCTTTCTTTCTTTTCTTTTTTTTTTTGGAACCGGAGATTGAACTCAGGGACACTAGGCCACTGAGCCACATCCCCAGCCCTATTTTGTATTTTATTTAGAGACAGGGTCTCACTGAGTTGCTTAGGGCCTCGCTAAGTTGCTGAGGCTGGCTTTGAACTCGCGATCCTCCTGACTCAGCCTCCCAAGTCGCTTGGATTACAGGTGTGCGCCACCACGCCCAGCGCCTTTTATTTCTTTTGCTTGTTTGATTACTCTAATTCTATGACTCTGTTGAAAGTGGCATCTTGTCCTGTCCCTACGTTTGGGGAACTGCTTTAAAGTTTTTCATCACTGAGTGAGAGGTTAGATATAAGTTTTTCACAAATGTTCTTTATGATGTTGAGAAAGTTTCCTCTATTCCAAATCAGTTAAGTGTTTTTATCACAAAATGTGGTGGTTTTTGTTAAATGCTTTTTCTGTGTCAGCTGAAATCATGTGGTTTCTCTCCTTCATGCTGAATTGGACTGTGTCACATTGATTGGGCAGTTCTGATTTCCTAAGGTAGGCTAGAAATCTGAATTCAGTGGAAAATTCTCTTTTATTAATTATTATTATTATTTCTTTTTGTGGTGCTGGAGATCAAACCCAGGTCTTACGCATGCTAAGCAGGATCTCTAATACGAAGCTGAACCCCTAGCCCTCTGTTTACTTTTAAATGTTGATGTGCATTTAAAAATTTGCTAAGACCAAGGCCAAATCAAACTCAGCTATGAGCCAAATTGTCCCTGGAACCCTCAGTTTGAAATCACTGATTAAGAAATTTAAGCACTTAAACTTCAGGGGTACTTAACCACTGAGCAGCATCCCCAGCCCTTTATTGTTTTTTATTTTGAGACAGATTCTGGCTAAGTTGCTTAGGGCCTTGCTAAATTGCTGAGGCTGGCCTTGAACTTGCAATCCTCCTGTCTCAGCCTCCGAGTCACTGGAACTATAGGCATGCACCACCAAGGCCATCCCATCCCTATATTTTTATAAGCATTTGAATCAAAACCATCCTGGGCATGGCTTCTGATGCTGATGGCTGGAAGGGACCCACATCTCTTGTTGGACACCATCAATGGCAATATTCACTGTACTGCTGCTTCATGTCATTTAAATGGCTGTCTTTCTCTAAGCCACCTGGATACAAGCAATCACTCTAGTCCTTCCTTCTCAAGGGTCACTTTATAAATTAATGCTATTCTGCATAAACCTGATAGTTCTTCCCATGGTTTCATCCTGTAAAAATCTGAATTCTGAGCCGGGCATGGTGGCGCATGCCTGTAATCCCAGCACTTGGGAGGCTGAGGCAGGAGGATCGCGAGTTCAAAGCCAGCCTCAGCAACTTAGCAAGGCCCTAAGCAACTCAGTGAGACCCTGTCTCTAAATAAAATACAAAATAGGGCTGGGGATGTGGCTCAGTGGTGGCGTGCCCCCTGGGTTCAATCCCCAGTACCAAAAAAAAAAAAAAAATCTGAATTCTGTTAAGAGTGTTGTAAGTCTAGACATCCATGAGGTGTCCTGAGAAGAGCAAAGAAAAACCCTGCTGTCATTTGCTGTCACACCCACTCTAAACATGAACATCACTAAGAAGGGGGCAATACAAGGGCTGTGGAACACAAAGGGCACCAGGCCCAGGCACAGCTTTCCAGAGCAGGTGAAGCTCAGCAGGTGCTAAGGGGTAGATATAGGAGAAAAATGCTGCAGACTCAACTGGTCCAGCACAGCGTGGTGAGGACCCTCTCCAGGATTCCATGTGCCTTGTTGGGGCTCAGAGGCCAGAAGATTGGTCTAGGTGAAGGGCAAGGCTACAGGGAGGAGGAAGAGGCAGCGCTTGAGCTGGGTCTCCGACTGACTTCGGTGTCCTACCAGAACCTGTGTATGAGACCCAATTCAGAAACCAGGCCTGCAGACAGGAACAGAGGTGCATGCTTTTAATTCCAGCAACTCAGGAAGCAGAGGCAGGAGGATTACAAGTTCCAGGCCAGCCTGAGCAATTTAGCAAGACTCTGTCTCAAGATAAAAAATAAAAAGGGCTGGGGGTGTAATTCAGTGGCAGAGCACCCTTGGGTTCAATCCCCCATGAGAGAGAGAGAGAGAGTCTTTGTGGTTGAAATAAAGTTAAGATGGGGTTCTTCTGGATTAGGGCCCACCCTAATCCTCTGACTTGTGGCTTATAAGAAAAGGGAAGTTTGGAAAGAGACACAGGAAGGCTATATGAAGATGGAGGCATAGATTGGAGCAGCGCTAGGAGGAATGCCAATGATTGGCCATCCCCACCAGAACCCAGGGAACAGGCAAGGAAAGAGAGCTGCCCTGACCCTGCCTTGATCCTGGGCTTTCAAAACCGTAAGGCAATAAAATCCTATTGTTTTACTTAGCTTTTTACTTTGGGCAGTGCTGGGGATCAAAACCAGGGCCTCACAGTTTGGTGCCACTTACACCCCAACCCAGAATTCTGGGGTTTTAAAGCTTCGTTTGTGTGGCGTCCCGGAAACCACAGGAGACCACTTCAGCCTGAAGAAACCTTATCATTAAATCTCTTCAGTCCCTTTGGGTCAGCTTAGCAGTTCTTCCTGGGTGACAGACAGCCCTGCCGGTCTCCACCGCTGTCTGATGTCCTGTGTCCATCAGGGCTCCTCCCGATTTCACCAGCAGGTGGCGCCCCTCGCTGACTCTCCGGGCCTCTCTCCTCGGCCCGCTCTGGTAAGGCTGGGGAGCCGCCCTAGGCGATGGCCTCCGGGGTCTGGGTGCCCGGGAGCCCAGGTGGGACCGGCTTCAGTTCCTTCCTAAGGAGGCCTTGAGCTCCCCAGGAAGAGCTGGGCCGCCCGTGCTCTGCAGCCCGACCTTGTCTCTGGAATAAAGGAGGGGTAGTGGCCTTTATTCTACCTCTATGGAGTCGGCTTCAGAGTCCTGTCGCGAGGTGCAGGGAGGCGCTGGGGAAGGCACTTCGCAGGACCCAGGGCTCTGACCCCTGCAGGGACAGGGGTCGCCGCGCTCCTCCCCATCCAGGGCGCGGTGGGAGGGTGGGATGGGCCCTCGCTCTTGCCTCTCAGTGACCCCTAGTTGCCATATGGAAAAATGTCCCTGGGATGCGCTGGTGGCGTTTTTAACGTCAGTCTAGCAGGGGACAGGAACCACGGACCCGCCCGGCTGGGTCCCTCCTTGGCTTACCCACGGCGCCATCTGCTGGCTGCGCCAGCCCGGGTCAAGGGCACCCGCAGCCGCGGAGTCCGGCTCCTCCTGCCGGAGGCGGGGACCAGGCGGGCGCTCTCAGGCTGCTGGGCGGCTCCAGGGCCGCCAC
The DNA here is from genome assembly GCA_020662805.1 of Glaucomys volans. Classification (NCBI taxonomy): domain Eukaryota; kingdom Metazoa; phylum Chordata; class Mammalia; order Rodentia; family Sciuridae; genus Glaucomys; species Glaucomys volans. The sequence goes on along the minus strand of JAJEJO010049396.1, from coordinate 51,174 downwards.
CCCTAAGGACTCACTGGCTGAGGCTTTGTCCCCTTCCCAGACTCCTCCGGGGCTCTAAAGGGCTAGAGGAACAGTCCTTAGAGGGACTGATGGGCGGGGTGGGGGAGCAGGGAGGTGAAGGAAGAGAGGTCCATGTTCTGTAGCAGAAAGAGCAAGAATCAGGAGTAAAACCCAAGTCCGGTCCCCACACACGCACTCCGGCCATTCGCCAGCCGTGCGATCCTGCCTCTGGATTCCCAGTTGCAAAATTGTCCTCTCCACCTGCCTTTTACTGATGACATGGGGTCCCATAGGGACAACACAGGAAATGAAGGCAGAGTGGAAATTCTCCAGGTATTTTCATTTTTTCCATTTGGTGTATTTTTCTTTTGTTTTGTGGTACCGAGTACTGAACCCAGGGGCCTCTACCACCTCCCCAGTAGCTGGGGTTACAGGTCTGAGCTGCTGGCACCTGGTTTAGGTTTTTGCTTTTGTTTTTAATTGTGACAAAATGCCTGTAATGTAAGTTTACCATTTTACCCGTTTTTCAGCGTACAGTTCAGTGTCATTAAGTACATCCAGACTGGTGTGCACCCATCTCCACCATCCATTTCCAGAACTCTCATCTTCCCTAAAGGAAACTCTCTACTAAACACCAACTCCCCACACCCCTCCCCCAGCCCCTGGCAACCACTATCCTACTTTATGTCTCCATAAATCTAACTCCCTTAGGTTCCTCTTAAGAGTGGAATCACACACAGTGGCACGCGCTTGTAATCCCAATGACTCCGGAGGCTGAGGTAGGAGGATTTCAAGTTCAAAGCCAGCTCAGCAAAGAAACTCAGTGAGACCCTGTCTCTAAATAAAATACAAAATAGGGCTGGGGATGTGGCTCAGTTGTTGAGTGCCCCTAAGTTTAGTCCCTGGTACCCGCCTCCCCCCCAAAAAATGAGTGGACTCACACAGTATTTGTTCTCTTGGGACAGGCATATTTCACTCAACAAAATGTCAGAATTTCATTCCTTTTTATTGCTGAATAATAGCGCATCATATGGATGAACCACGTTTTGTTTATCTGTTCATCTGTGGATGGACACTTTTGGCTGCTGTGAACCTGGGTGCAGTTTTCTCCCTGAGACCCTGCTTTCAATTCTTTGGGGCATATACCCTGAAGCAGAGCTCTGGATCACATTGCAAATCTTTTATAAACTTTTTGCAAAACCTCCATACTGTTTTCAATGGCAGCCACACAATATCACCTTCCCATCAATAGTAAGTACACCAGGGGTCTAGTTTCTCCACATCTGTGCCAATACTTGCAATTTTCCGTTTTGTTTTGTTTGTTTTTATAGTAGCCATTCTAATGGGTGTGAGATTGTATTCCTGGGTGTTTGAAGCACACAGGATTTAACACTGGCGTTGGGTACTTACAAAATCACTGGAGGGCTAGAGGAGGGGCCCTGGGCTGGCTTCTGGATGCCTCCAGGAGCTCTACCAAGCTGACCTGCAAAGGGAGCTGCCTCTCCACCACGCCAGCAGGTGGCAGTAGGGACACCATTGAAGTACATGTCCGTGGGGTACAGGGTGTGGCAGGGCACAACTGAGTATCAAGACCAGGTATGAGGACAGTGCTTTAGAAAATCCCATGTCCCAAGACCCAGCAGGAGGATGGAACACAGTCCCAAGTTGCAGGTGGTGCCCATCCTCTGTCTGCTTCAGTATGCTTACTGCTAACTCACATCTGGAAGCTAGCTGCAAGGGAGCCTGGCAGATGTATGGTCAGCTCTCCAGCCTTTGCAGGTCAAGAAGGTTCAGAAGAAAGAGCCCAGGTGAAGAGGCACACACCAACATCAGATCAGCAAGTACCAAGAACATGGCAGTCGTTTTAATAAATATTTCCCAGAAACGGAGCACCAGGGAGTGGCTCCCCTCAGCCATGTCAGCCTCCAGACATCCCAGGCAGGCTACCTCCCACCAAAGGACACTGTGCATGTTACACTCCTCCTTATCTAATGTCCCGACCTGCTCTGCTCCATGCATCAAGTCAACTTCTGTCCACTAAAAAAATGTCACTTTCTTGCCAGATGCAGTGGTAGGAGGTTTGCAAGTTTGAGTCCAGCCTGGATGACTTAACAAATAAAAATTGAAAGGGCTGGGGATGTAACTCAGTGGTAGAGCACCCTGTGTTCAATTCTAGTACAAAGCTTTATTCATAGTTAGAACCCAAATATCCATCAACAGAGAACATCAACAAATGATGGTGAATTCATGCAATGGAATATTATATAGCAAATAAAACAGCTTTGCTATATATGCACATGCACAAAAATGCACAAATCTCACAGATAAAATTGTTGATCAAAGAAGCCAGACACAAAAGAGCACATTCCATGTGCGTCCATTCCTGGGGAGCTCAAACCAAAGCAGAATTAATTGACAGTAAAAGGGCTGAGAAGTGGGGAAATATTGGCTGGTAGAGGGAACCAAGGAGTCTTCCAGAGCTGCACATGCTCCACAGCTTAGTCAGGAGGTAGAGCATGGGTGTTCGTGTGTGTAAAAGGGCATCAAGCTGTATACTTCCTTTTTTTTTTTTTTTTTTTCCAATCTGGTTTGCTATGTTGCCCAGGTTGGCCTCAAACTCCTGGACTCAATTGATCCTCCCACCTCAGCCTTCCAAACAGCTGGGACTAGAGGTGTGTACCACCACCAGCAGCATTAAAATGTGTGCTTTTTATATGATTAAAAAAGTGAAAATAAAATAAGCTCCTTTCTCTTAGAAGCCTTTTCCCAGCTAGAACAAATTCCTCATGATAAGGTGCCATAGCTCTGTGCACCCCGCCTTCGGGCTCCTCCCCCTCTGCAGTAGCACTTTTTCCCGTGGGATGTGTGTGCTCCCTGGACCATCGCCTCCACACAGGAGAGCTCTCTGTCTATCTGGTGCCTGAATCCATCCATTGGCTCTCAAGCATCTGCAGTAAGCGTGGGCGACCACCCTGATGGAACAAGCCCACTCTGGAAACCTCAACGTGAGCCTGTGCTTGCAATGTGAGTTCTAAATCCAGAGCCAGGCAGGGATTCATCAGATGCAAATCCGGTGAATCCTCTAGCCGTCCAGCTGAGCTATGCAGACGTGGAAGGCAGGTTTTTGCAACAGAACCACCTACGCCTGTCACTCTTCTTTCCCGAAATTCTACACTTGAATATTTTTTCCCCAAAAAAAAGACAAAGATTTCTTTCACCTTGAAACCTCAGCATTTAAGACCCTTAAAACTATGCACACGTCATATTTATGTAACTATGTTCATGTGACACATTAAACATTCCAAGGCTGCCTGGTGCGTGCATTCAGGGGCAGGGAACATTTGTGTTTTAAGGGGGAGGAGAAAGAAGTGCAAAATTCCCGTGCCTCCGTCTATCTGGAGGTTGGCAGCCCAAGATGAACTGAGGGACAGTGACAGCTGGAGAGTCACACTGCCTGGGCCTCCTGCTCTCCCACTGATGGAATTTTCAACAGAGCAGTGCAGAGGCAGGTGTTGGCTCAAGTGGGCTTGGGAGGTAGTGAGCCTCCTATCCCTAGAGGTATGCAAGGAAGACTAAAGATGTTCGTGAGGGACTTGATGAGATAGGCAGAGGATGGGAGATGGAAGGACAGCCACTTAGAAGACTTCAGAAGCATCTTGTGTCTACATCTTTTTCAAATTCTTTGTCCTCGCCAAGGGAGATTTATTTCTTTTAATTCTGGAACCTGGGAAGTCCAAGATCGAGGGGCCTTCTTGCTATGTCACAATACGGCAAGAGAGAGGAGAGTAGGCAGAGGTCGTTCTTTAATCAGAAACCTGCTCCAAGATAGCTACTGCCAGCCCAGAGGACATCAATCCCTCACCTGGCAGAGGTCCCCCCTCCCTACACGTTGCATTGTGGATTAAGCCTCTAACGCATGATCTCTGGGGAACACGTCAAGTCATAGGTGGCATCGAGGGCATAACACTGACAAGGCTTCCCATGACGGGTCTTGGAAGGTGGGAGCAATAGCAGCTTTGACCATTCATAGAGGTGTTCAGGGCATTCGGGGAAGGACCCCACACCACTTCCTTTCTGCAAGTGGGTTCTGTATAGTTGGGTTACGAATGTAAATTCTGGAGCCCAATTGTCTGGGTCCAGCTTCTGGCTTTGCCACTGTCTTTGGTCTGAGTCAGACCCTGGGACAAGGATTCAAGGGCAGTTAGTTGGTTTTAGATGCAGGACAGCCTATGAGTGGAGTGGGTGAGACAGGGAAGGGAGGGAACCAAGGAAGGTGTGGGCTGGGGTGTGGTTCAGAGGTGGCGAGCTTGCCCAGCATGTGTGAGGCCCTGGGTTCAAGCCCCAGCTCTGCAGAATAGGAATAACAAAACAATACTAGAGGTGAGTTATCAAGGTAGCCACCATCAGGTAGGGTGCTCAGGATGGCTGGCCCTGGGAGACAGCAAGGGCATGCCCCAGAGCTCACCCAGCGGAGGAGCAAGGGAGCTGGAATATTCCTCTACCCAGCCGACATCCACTGTGCTGTGGCGGGCAATGACTCCCTATCATTTCAGCTGTTTTAGCTCACCTGCTTTTGCAGTTGGGAAAAAACCCCAAGGCACAGTCACAGGTGTCCCCAGCCTTTGAAGTAAAGAGGTGAGTCCTCAGGGGATAATTGGTGAGATACCAACCATGTCTTCCATGACCACACAGTAGCTGTGTGACCTCAGGCAATTGCTAAGCCTCTCTGTGTCTCCACATCCTCCTCTGTTACGAAGCTTCCCTGAGCTCTGTGAAGGAAGAGGGCCTAGGGCTGTGCCTGACAAGTGTTGAGCATGCAGGAATCCCAGGTGTCCACGGGGAAGTCCTGACACATTCTGTTTCGCAAAGGAGGATGCTGAGACAAGTGCTCCATACCACACCGAACCAGGGGGCAGAGACGGGGACACAGGGCCTCGGAGCCTATGCTCAGTCTCCCTGCCCAGTGTTTTCCTGGGGGTAAATCAGGGTAGCTACCACCCAGGACCGAGGCCTGTCATTCCCTCCTTTCGCCCAGTGTCAGGCAGGCACTGCCGAGGGCCACCTTCCACCTTGGTAGGGCCTCTAGGGTCCTCCTGGGGAGCATCTGGTCCTCCCTTGCCACCACTGCTTGGCTGTGCTGCCCCTTGAGGGCCATGGCGGGTGGCTGGGTTCAGGCCCAGCAGCCTCCAGCAGGCAGGAAGCAGCCAGAGGAGAAAGAGGCCTGAAGCACCCTCACCTCCCTGAGCCTGAGGAGCATCCCATGCAGCCCACCCTCCCTGCCCTTGGTCCTACTGGTACAGCACACACCAGGGCTTCTCTGGACATTGCCTGGTACACTTGGGAGCAAACCCCTAGAGTAGCTTGTCACTTGACACAGAAGGCTGAGGCCTCCTGTGGACCAGAGCATTCATTCACACACGTGCTGGTTCCTGCGTTTGCTCCTTGGTTTAACAATCTCTGAGCCCCAGCTGTGGGCTGGGTCAGGGCTTGGTGCTGGAGTAGGGCCCCTCAGCATGCCGGGGGCTCGTGGACTAGAATCCCTGGGAGCTCTTGGCAAGGAGCCCCTTACAAGACAGAGGGCCAAAGAAGATGAACTCCTGTTTGCTGCCTTTGAAGATCGTAAGAAAACAGGTTCACAAAGTGACATGAGTTAGCCAGGCACTGTGGCACACACCTGTGATCCTAGCAACTCTGGAGGCTGAGGCAGGAGGATCACAAGTTGAAGGCCAGCCTCAGCAACATAGTGAGACCCTGCCTCAAAATTAAAAAAAAAGAAAATACTGGGGATGTAGTCCAGTTGGTAAAGCACTGCTGGGGCCAATCCCCTGTGCCAAACAAAGAGACAACAAACCAGGTGCCGTGGTGCACCCCTGTAATCCCAGCGACTTGGGAGGCTGAGGCAGGAGGATCGCGAGTTCAAAGCCAGCCTCGGCAACTTAGCAAGGCCCTGTCTCAAAATAAAAAACAAAAAGGCCTGGGAATGTGACTCAGTGGTTTAGCGCCCCTGGTACCAGAAAAGGGGGGATGCAAAGGTTCCCCAGTCTCATGCCAGACCCCATGGTGCCCTTTCCTGCACCTCCACCATGGCAGCAGAGGGCACAGAGGGCTCTGTAAGCTCCTTGGCTCCTTGGGCCACTGGCAGAGGGGACAATCGAGCAGCACGGCAGGATTTCCAGGCCTTGGAGCAGCTCCCAGACTCAGGGCCCGAGACGCCACCTTGGAGGGGACCCCAGCTCCCGTGACCACGACCCTGGTGGAAAGGCAGTGACCGGGCTTGGTTTGGAGCAGGGTGCCAGCACTGCAGTCAGGAGCTGGCTGGGCTGCCCAGGGCCTCAGTTCTCTCACCTGGCAGGTGGCACTGTGGTGGCACTGCGGTGGCACACGCCTTGGGGGGTGGGGGGTGAGTGAGGGAATCCAGGGTTCCCTGCAGCACAGTGCCCCCCACACACCAAGAGCCCAAGAAACGCTACTTAAAGGTATTCGTTATTATTATATTTATATTAATTTATCATATTCATGCTTCTGCTTCCCAGCAGATCCGGACACAGTTAATACCGTCCAGGTGTTTTTATCAGAAGTTTTACGTAGTGTCCATCGACGCACGGAGGCCGAAGCCGCCTGCCGCAGACACGTCAGCGAGGGGGATGGGGTGGCAGGTGCATCAGGACCCACAGCGGGAGGGTTGCTTTGGGTTCTTTGCTTGTTTTTGCACCAGGGATTGAACCCAGGGCACTCGACCACTGAGCCGCATCCCCGGCTCTTTTTTTGGTTTTGTTGTTTTGTTTGGGACAGGGCCTCATTAAGTTGCTGAGGCTGACTTTGAACTTGGGATCCTCCTGCCTCAGCCTCCCAAGCCACTGAGATTACAGGTGTGCACCACCTCACCCAACCAGCTGGAGGTTTTGACAGAGACAATTGTGAACTGACCCAAGGCCAGGAAGGAAGGGCCCTCTGCCTGTAGAATGACCACCTGAGCAGTCATCATCACCAATATTGCAGTCTTTATCGTGTGCCAGGAAGCCTTCACAACCTCTCTATGTTGTCTTCTCTCATTTTATAGATGAGGAAACAAAGGCCCAGAGAGGTTCATTAACTTGTCCAATGCTGCACAGCCAAAAAATGGTGAAATCACAGAAAGCTGGGATTTGGGAGGGTTCCAAGTTCTGTGTGCTTGCAAAACCCACCTCCACTGTGACAGGATCCTCTAGTTCCCCGAGTCCTCTCCTAGGGACACCTTATTAAATTCTAGGCTTTTCCAGTCAATGAATACCCTACCTTCCCTACAAGGAGAAGCTAGTCCTGGCTGGTTGACACCACAGTCAAACTGCAGGTGTCTCCAGCCCATCTCCTCCAGGACCTTCTTCCCTCCCCAGGAGCGTGAGAGATCCCAGGGCAGACATAACTGGCTACTTTGGTTACATCCTTGACGGCCCTGTCACTGGTGACATGCACAGAGGCAAAGGACTGGATGGCCTTGAGGTTCCTCACCAGATGCTGACCCCCAAGAGCCTGGCTTTGCATACTAAGCATTCAGCAAATGCCTGTCAGTCACCTTGTTGAATCACAAGGATGGAAACTTGGCCGTAACTTAGTTCTTTGGTGACACTCATGTCTGGGTGAGGATTCCAACCCTGGCACCTGAACAAATCACTGTCCTTGGATCCCAGTTTCCCCATCTGACCTCTCAGAGGTGCTGGGGGTATTAACGAAATACAGAAGCTCCTCAATTTGCAACTGTGTCACATTTGGTGAACCCATCATGAGTTGAGAATATCCGAGGTCAAAAATGTTTTCAATAAACCCACCAATGCTGGGCATGGTAGAGCACGCCTATAATCCCAGGGACTCCGGAGGCTGAAGCAGGAAATTGCAAGTTTGAGGCCAGCCTGGGCAACTTAGCAAGACTCTATCTCAAAATAAAATAAAAAGGGCTGGGGATGTGCTCAGTGGTAGAGCACCCCCAGGTTCAATCCCCAGTACCCCGCCCACCGCAAAAAAGTATCCAATACACCTGATTCTAGCTCAGTTCAGCCCACCTTGGCCAAAATCATTCAACAGAAAGTCTCTTTTTTTTTTTTTTTTGGTACTGGGGATTGAACCCAGGGGCACTCGACCACTGAGCCACATCCCCAGCCCTATTTTGTATTTTATTTAGAGACAGGGTCTCACTGAGTTGCTTAGGGCCTCGCTAAGTTGCAGAGGCTGGCTTTGAACTCGCGATCCTCCTGCCTCAGCCTCCCAGGTGCTGGGATTACAGGCGTGCGCCACTACGCTGGGCTAGAAAGCCTCTTTTATCATAAAGTGTGGCCTATCTCATGTAATGCATGGAATTCTGGGCCAAAAACAATGTTTTGTATGGGTGTAGCTTTCATGCCATCAAGTGACAAACCCTAATTGAGCCTTCCTGAGTTGAGGACTCTGCATGTGACTCAGTGGAAGCTGGTAATGCTGCAGGGAACCTCATGCCTGAGAGTTCCCCCACTCCCTGGCCCCAGTGGACCTCAACAGATGACTGATGCCTGTCACCAGCCTGACAGTCCAGCCCCCTCACCAGGAACTTGCTTTTGGCTGAGGTGAGGCTGTGGCTTCTGCGATTCCACCCTGGGCGAATCATCCCTCTCCCTGACCTGACCCTTCCCATCTCCCTGGACTCCACAGCAGGCCCTGAGGCAAGTATTTGTGTGCAAGTGGTTTAGAACACAAATACTTGTCTCATTGCCTGCTTCTAGAATCCTCCTGAGACACAGGCTTGCATCTTCCTAAGCAGAGCTCGAGACGACCTGCCACCAGCAGTCATGCACACTCTCCTCATCTTGCAAAGCATGGATTGCAGTGTTTATTTTGCTTTCTGTTTGTTTGTTTGTTGTTTCCGTGCTGGAGATGGAACCCAGGGCCTCACACAGGCTCGGCAAGCGCTCCACACTGAGCCACCCCTCCCGCTTATTCACTTATGATTCACACAGGAAAGGCCCTGTGCTCCTTCCCAAGGGGCACCACACATCTGTGACGAAGAGCCAGTGACCAGGGAGCAAAGCCCTGAGTAAGGTTTTTTTTGTTTTTTTTTTTTCCCCTTCAGTCTTGTTTGCTTTCAGCAATTGCTAACATCAGAGAATCTGTTATCCCTAAATATCCCAAATAAGGTAAAAGAGAACTGGGATTCAATGTTGAACAAGAGCCTGCTTCTGGCCTGCCCAATATCCATTTTCTCCTTTCTTAGTAACAGAGCTCTGACTTCATTCAAAGTGACCCAGAAGACTCCATTTCCCAAATTCCCTAGCAAATAAGGTCAGCCAGTGACCTACAAGCAGAAGCTGGTGGACAGGACTTCCAGGAAGGCTCCAAAAGAGCTTTTAAATCTCCTTCCCATCTGCAACACACACACGATGACTGGCACGTCAGTGGCCGCTTTGGGCCCCCGAGGGTGGTGGTCAGACCATAGATTTGGCAAAGCAGAAAGACAGATGGGTAGTGGTTTCCTGGTGATGCCCTAGAACTGCCACTCCTGCAGGGAGTCCCCCTCCTGAGAATCCACTCCTATTTCACTTAAGTCATCATTTTCCAGGTCTTTGTTGCCTGCAGCCGGGCACAGTTCCTAACTGACAGGCATCATCGCAGGTTTGCAGTCTGGCTCCTCCGTGAGATAACAGGACTCATTTTTCCCGGCCCCTCTCCCAACCTGGCCATCTGGTCCCACTCAGACTCACCTGCCAGGCATAGATGACCCCTCTACGAAGCTGAGAAAGCCATGCTGCTCTGGGGTCCAGGACTTCTCAGGAGCATTGGAGAATTCCAGCTTTTGGCATGGGGACGGTGGGGGACAGGCATCAACTGGCTGGTTCCCAGTACTGCACAGAATAGGGAGAAGAAAACAGCGAAGCCCCTTGCCCAATCTCTCCCTCAATGGGCCTAAAAATCTACAACTAATAACAATTTTTTAAAAGAACCAAAGCAATACTATTCATAAGAGCAAAACAACAGAAGCAACAAAACATCCACGTGTCCTGAAGCTGGTCAGCATATTGTGCTACTGTGCTGTGTCTACCTGATGGAATATTATACAGCCATGCAAAGGTGTCACCGGCTGCACCCAGCAGCATGCTGGATCTCATGGGTGGAGCATCAGACAAGAGAGGTCAGATTCAAAAGGAAATCAATTCGTACAGTCTAATTGCAAAATGCTCAAACACCAGGCAAAATTACCCTGTGGGTGGGATATCAGGATACCCAGGAAAGGCAGCAGATGGGAACCCAGAGACTCCAGGGTGCTGGGACCATTCTACCTCTTTTTTGCTCTGTGGTCACCAAGTGTGCTCGCACTGCAAGATTCGCTGAGCTGTGTAATGAAGACTTGTGCACATTCCTGCCCGTCTTAAACTTCAGTGAAATTTGTATTCAGAGAATTGATAGTGATGGTACCCAGAGGAGGAGGCAGCCTCATGTGACGCTGCAGCCGTGCAGCCTGGTATGTGCTGGGGACTCCATAAGTGGCATTGGAATGGGGGTGGGGGTGGCCAATGGCAAGAGCTGAGTGCTCCCTGGAGTTTGAAGAGAGAACTTGAAGCAAGATAATGTCAATTGCAGTGGGAATTTGGGGTGCTGTGGCAGGTGTGGGATGGAGGGGGACATGGATGGCACATGTCTAGCCAAGCAGGTGAAAGCCCTCCCCAGTCACACCGGGAGTCTGCGCCCAGCCACCACTTGAGAGGCTCAGCTTGTCTGGGTGTCACACTCCACAGACCTGGGTAGGAGCAGGGGCCAGGGGAGGCAGAAGGGAGCCAGCGTCTTCAGATTCTCCTCAACTTACAATGGGGTCACACCCTGATAAGCCCAGTGTGCAATAAATATTTTCAGTGTGTACCTGAAAATACGGTCAGTTGAAAGCGCCTTGAGTCCCCTCCACCTGCCCAACATCACAGCTCAGCAACGTGGTACACACAGGGTGCCGGCTGCTTTCCCTGGTGATCATGGACCAAGTGGAGCATCAGACCACAGAACCCTAGCCATCAGTGACTCTCTGGCACTTCCACCTTGTCTTGCACACGTACAGATCCCACCAAAGTGTTCTGCTGGTGATTTCCACAAAGGCCAAGGGCACAGGGCCAGGAACCAGCAGCATCTGTCTCATTTAGTTCACAAGAGAGCAAAGTGTCTGGAGTGGGTCCCCGGGGTCATTGGCCATCCCATCTCTCCATCGGGGCTGTGGCTCAGCTTCCCTGTATGCTCAGACATGGCCCCAGGTCATGCCTTGTGCCTCCCACATCCTCACAAACCTGGGAGGAAAGAGCTGGCCCTGCTGCCCCAGGGGAAGTCACAGAAGCGGCTTCCTGGTCCAAATGTGGCTGTGTACTTTCCTCAACCAATTGCCTTGGCTCTGGGGATGTTACCTGCTTTGGCCAGACCCCCATGTGCTCTGACCTGAGCAGGGGTGGGGTCAGTGCCTGGGATAGTCAGGATGGATGCTGCAGGTCTAGAGGCTTCCCAGGGAAAATTCAGAGGCTGTGGATGTCAAGCAGGCACAAATGCAAATGCCCACCCTGTCCCATGTGACAGGGTCATATCCCCATATGACAGATGAGGAGACCAAGTCTCATAGAGGGAGCGTGACTTGCTTCCCATCACAGCAAGAGAACAAGAAAGCCAGAGTGAAAACTCAGGTCTGTCTGACTCCAAAGCCCACCCTGAAAAAGGTGGTGTGTGTGTGTGTGTGTGTGTGTGTGTGTGTAATTATAAAAGTGCTTTATAAAAACTTTTTCTTTTTATGGTACTGAGGATCAAACCCAGGGCCTCACACAAGCTAGGCAAGTGCTCTACCACTGAATATTTTTCTTGCAAAAAATATTCAAACATTACTGAAAATCCCCTATAACATCCCTAACTTCCAACTTTTGGTCCCCTCCTCCAGACAGTTGCCCACATAGCACCTTTGGGAGAATCAAGAAAAGCACCCCACCTCTGTGGACTCAGCCCTATAGGTAGCCAACTTAGAGAAATAAGCAGGGGCCAAATAGACCCCATTCATCCTTGTGGCCAGACAACTTTGGGCAGGACACAATCTGACCAACTCTACCTGGAGGCCCTGCCTCTCCTCCCTTAAAGGGACTAATAATCATCGTCATTCTGGTGTGTACTTTCACATCTTTTCCTTAATATTCACTTACTGCTCTATGAATCCATAGAAAATATATAGAATTGTTTACATAAAAAGAAGTCATGCTTGGGCTGGGGTATAGCTCAGTTGGTAGAGGGCCTGCCTCACAAGCACAAGGACCTGGGTTCAATCCCCAGCACTGAAAAAAAAAATCATGCTTGTCTTCGGCTGTTTGGTGTTGTATGACAATTCCTGAGACTAGGGAATTTATAAACCACAGGAATTTATTTCTTATAGTTCTGGAGGCCAGAAAGTCCAAGATCTGGCAAGGGCCCACATCTGGCACAAAATAGAGGGCACTAGAGGGTGCCTGAGAGAGACTCAGAGAAGACCAAACTTGCTTTTATATCAAACTCACTCCTGTGATAACAACCCTAACCCATCCATGAGGGCAGAGCCCTCATGACCTAATCACCTCTTGAAGGTGCCTAGGCTTCTGGGCATGGAGGTACACGCCTGTAATCCTAGCAACTGGGGAGGCTGAAGCAAGAGGAATGAAAGTTCAAGTCTAGCCTAGGGAACTTGGTGAAACCCTATTTCAGAATAGAAGAATTTGGCCCAGCTATCCCACTCCTTGGCCTATACCCAGAGGACTTAAAATCAGATTACTACAGTGATGCAGCCACATCAATGTTCATAGCTGCTCAATTCACAATAGCTAGATTGTGGAACCAACCTAGATGCCCTTCAATTGAAGAATGGATACAGAAACTGTGGTATATATACACAATGGAATATTACTCGGCCATAAAGAAGGACAAAACTATGGCATTTGCTGGTAAATGGGTGGAGTTGGAGAATATCATGTTAAGTGAAATAAGCCAAGCCCAAAAAACCAAAGGCTGAATGTTTTCTCTGATAAGTGGATGACGATACATAATGTGGGGGGGGGGCAGGGGAGTAGGGGGACAAAAGAAGAATGGAGGAACTTTGGATGGTATAGTGGAAAATGGGGTGGGAGGGGGTGGGGGAAGGAAAGATAGTAGACTGAGAGACAGTATTGCCCTATGTACATGTATGATTACACGAATGGTGTGAATCTACACTGTGTACAACCATAGAAATGAAAAGTTGTACCTCGTTTGTGTACAATGAATCAAAATGCAGTCTGTGAAAATTTTTAAAAAGCACGTGTAGCCGGGCGTGGTGGCGCACACCTGTAATCCAAGCGACTTGGGAGGCTGAGTCAGGAGGATCACCAGTTCAAAGCCAGCCTCAGCAACTTAGCGAGGCCCTAAGCAACTCAGTGAGACCCTGTCTCTAAATAAAAGATAAAATAAGGCTGGGGATGTGGCTCAGTGGTGGAGTGCCCCTGGGTTCAATCCCTGGTTCCAAAAAAAAAAAAAAAAAAAAAGTACATGTAGCTATTCTCTACGTTGACAGATGTGTCCCCATTTGTGCTCTCTCCCACAGGGCACTTCCCCACATCCCTGGCAACAACGGCCCTCTCTACTTTTGAGTGGGTGCCACCCTGATGGCAGAGAGCAGTGCCTTGCCATTTCACTTCCTGCTCCTTTCATCCAAGATTGTGGATCACATATTTGACAGCTGCCGGCATTTCTTCTGCACATTGCCTCATTGTGTCCTTTTCCAAATTGCTCTTTCTTGTAGGGTGCGGATTTTAGGCTTCTGTCCTGCAGGTGATGACTGTCTGGCATGAGCCGTCCCAACCAGAGGAAGGCAGGACTTAAGAGCAGTGAACTAGACTGCCTGACAGAAGTCTCTAAGTGTCAAAGTATCGAAAGAGCTATGTGGCTACTGTGTTTTGTTTTTTTTTTGTTTTTGTTTTGTTTTGTTTTTTTGCGGTGCTGGGGATTGAACCCAGGGCCTTGTACTTACAAGGCAAGCACTCTACCAACTGAGCTATATCCCCAGCCCTATGTGGCTACTTTTAATCACAATATAGTAAGACCCAAGAGGAGAGAAAGGATTTAAAGATGGAATGTTATAATTTAAAAGAAAGCAGAATGGAAAGATTCGGAGAACCCTCCCACCGCAAAGAATAAGAAAAGCATTTTTGGGAAAGACCGCTAAGGGTGTGGCCAAGCAGCCCTTAGTTTCTTAAACAGATTAATAAGGATAGAAGGAAGGCAGGTTCTATTCATCCCGAGTGGAAGAAACCCTGAAGGCATTTGGGAGACCTGAGACAACTCAGGACCTTGAAGGCAAGGTGTTCTCCAGAGCACCTCCGGCCCAGGGCCACCTCAGAGCTCTGCTCCCCAACGGCACCCCTGGGCCATCCTGGTGGAAGCTCATCAGGCCTAGGGGCAGCGGGTGCCACAGCCAGCAGCCTTGGGGACGTCCCCATGGTGCTGACAGCAGACACAAAGGACGCACACTGTGGGGCTGGAGGGCCTCCACCTAGATCTCAAAGGGTGAATCGCACAGCCTGGGGCTCAGGCAGGCACTTGTTGCAGGGGCCAGGCTGCCTGAGGTTTGAGGCTCCTAACCCTTGCCCCAGTGTCCCCAGGGGCAGCCCATGGCGAGAAAGAGGACGCTAGAGTCAGGATTCTTTTTAAATCGCCTGTGTCCCCCTTTTGGGGTGGGGGTATCTATCCTCTGCGGTGTCTGAGAAGTAGATACCTTGCTTTGATTTCATAACCACACAGCTGGAGGGGATTTGCCTCAGGACGTATCAGGTCTTGGGTTTCAAATGCGACTGGGAGTTTGGACCTTTAAGCTTGTGCTGGGATCAGATAAGACTTGGGGTTTCTAGAGTTGGAGTGAATGTAGTTTGCTTGTGAAAAGGACATGGCCTTTGGGGGCCAGGCAGCATGCTATGGTTTGAATGCATCCTCCAAAGTCCTGCGCTGGAAACAAACTTGTTGAGAGGTGGGACCTTTAAAAGTTGGTAGACTCGCCAGGTACCATGGCTGTACTCCCAGAGGCTCAGGAGGCTGAGGCAGGAGGATCACAAATTCAAAGCCAGCCTCAGCAACGGCGAGGCAACTCAGAGAGACCCAGTCTCTAAATAAAATACAAAATAGGGCTGGGGATGTGGCTCAGTGGCTGAGTGCCCCTGAGTTCATTCCCCGGTACCCCCCCCCCCCCCACAAAAACGATGATGGATTAATGTTGTCATAGTGACAGTGGGTTTGATATAAAAGCAAGTTCAGTACTTCTTGCATTTTCTGGCACTTGAGTGCTCTTTTGTCCTTCCACCTTCCATCCAGAATTGATTAAGCAAGAAGCCCCTTACAGATGCAGATCCCTCCAGCCTGGATTTCCCAACCTCTAGGACTGTAAGAAATAAATCTCTTTTCTTTTGAAGTATCCAGCCTCAGGTGTATCTGTTATAGCATATGAATCTGCCCAAGACTCTTGCTACACTCTCTGCTCTGACAATGACCCTTCTTATGAGCAATCAGCACACCTGCTTTCACCCCTCCTGGCCCAGCCTGGCCAGGGTCAAGCATACAAAGTCATTATTACCATCGGAGTTACCGTCCAATTTCCAAATAATTCTAGAGTGATTCAGAATTGTCTATGGCTTTCCTCTTGTTCTGCTCCTGTTGATATCTCCTTCCTACCCTCTCAGACCAAACTCCCCGGCGTCCATCCCTGTGACCCCAGCCAGCTGCATCCTCTCGTTGGTCCTTTCACTGCTTACTACTGAGCCCTCGCTGCAGTGCGTCAACCTGCAGGTCCGACTCACTCCAAGCCATCATATCCCACAGAGTCCAAAGAAGCATGCAATTGGCCACAGGGACCATCTTATTCTTTGATAAACAACAGGCCATTAGGAGAAAGCTCTTCTTGCCTCCAGACTGGCAGCAGGGGAAGTAGGGAGAATAAATGGCCTCAAAAACATCTCAGAGGTACTGCTCGCTGTAGCAGGGGAAAGGTCACTACCAACAAACCCCATCCTGCCCAATCAGTGTCCTGCCCTGGAAGCCAAGGAGGCACCCTCTGCCCTGGTCAGTGTCCCAGGGGCTTGGCCCTGGCAGCCTCCTTGCTATTTCTGGCTCCCAGGACCAGGACTCTCGGGGTGCTCCTGCCAGGGTGGCCTGTCTAGGCCTGGAGCAGATGTTTCCCTCCATGCCCCTAATGGGCTTGGAAAGACCCCACCCTGCAGGTGACAGGAAGGGGCTGTGTTGATCGAGGGGACCAGTGCTGTGATCAGACGGGTTCTAACTTTCCATTCCTGTTTTCCTTGGCAAAGGCCCCCAGTTAGCATAGCAGGGGAACTCCACTCTCAGGTGAGCTGCCAGGGCTGTTTCCCAGCTACTTTCCAATTTGCTCATCTCAGCACACATGTGTGAATACCCACTGTGCTGTGAGCTCACCAGGGAGCCTGTGTGAAGCACCTACTAGGTGTTAGGCACTCCTATACATGGTGGGAATGCAGGCTCGAACAAAGGTGTCCATTCGGAAACAGACAGGCTAGAGTTAGAAATGCAAGAAACAAGCTGGGCACAGTGGCGAAAGCCTGTAATCCCAGTAACTTAGGAGGCTGAGGTAGGAGGATCACACGTTCAAGGTCAGCCTGAGTAATTTATCAAAACCCTTTGTCAAGATAGAAAGAAAAAAGTACTGGGGATGTAGCTCAGTGGTAGAGCACCCCTGAGTTCAATCCCCAATACAAAAGAAAAGAAAAGTGTAGGGGTTTGGGCTGTCAGAGACGAAGAAGTGGGCAGGAGTGAGAGGAGAGCCTTGCATCCACCCAGGACTGATGCCCGTCAAGAGGAGGAACTGGCTGGGCGGCTCCACAGAGGACCTGCAGCATGGGATGCTGCTCTGAGGAAGCAGGACTTTGGCTCCATGGGGCCTCAGAGCACGGATCGTCCATCATGGACTCCCAGATGGGGCAGGACATTCAGACGTGACAGAGGCTCTCAGCTGAGCACATTTCTGGCAGCAGTTTCTCTTTTGAAGAGCGGTCTGAACAACACACCTCCCTGGCAGCCCCAGCAAGATAGAGGAAAGCTGGAGTTCTATGGGGGGACACGGGGGGCAGAAGCATCACCCCTCTCCTGGGACAGAGGCCCCAAATGACATTGCCTTAAAAGGGGGAGTCACGGCCCTTCTTCCCTTCTTTCTTCCCTCTGATGCTTAGTACTTGCATGTGGTGGTAAGCCATCTCGGGCCACTGGACAGAGGAACTCCCTAGGGATGGCAGGGCTCAGGACAAGAGCCCGGGTCCCTGGGTGGCTGGGTGGAGCCCAGTTGACATGACAGCCTTGCATTGCCACCTCTAGTCTGTGTGCAGAGAAATGAACCTCCCTCTTGTTAAGCCACTGTTGTTACAGGAAGTTGGACCTAAATCCTAAGCCCAATGATCCTGCTCTATTTGTCACACAGAATTTGGCATCTTAAGCTCTCTCTCTCTCTCTCTCTCTCTCTCTCTCTCTCTCTCTCTCTCTCCCTATCTCTATCTCTTTTTTGGTACTGGGGATTTTTGGTACTGGGAGTGAACCAAACCCCCAGTACTTTGGTACTACCAGGAGTGCCTTCCACTGAACTTCAGCCCTTCAATCCTCCCGAGTGGCTGGGGTCACAGGCGTGCACCACCCTGCTCAGCTTGTCGTACCATTTCTAAGTGCATAGCTCATTGGCATTAAGTACATGGACATCACTGTGCAGCCGCCACTCCCACCCCTCTGCAGAGCTTCCTCATCCTCCCACCTGACACTCTGTGCTTGGTGAGCTATACCTCTCCCTTCTCCCTTTGCCAGCCCCTGGCGTCCACCACTCTACTCTCTGCTCTATGGATTTGATTCCTCTAGGGACCTTATATAAGTGGAATCATACAGCACTTGTCTCTTTGTGGCTCGTTTATTTCACATAATATAACATCTTCAAGGTCTTTCCACATTAGAGCATATTTCAGAATTTCCACCTTTTTAAGACTGAGTAATATTCCATCATATGGATAGATCATATTGTGTTTACCTGTCAGTGAACAGTGGGGTTTTTTCACCTTTTAGCTCTTGTGAATAATGCTGCTCTGAACATAGGTGTGCAAATATCTCTTTAAGACCCTGACTTCAATTCTTTCAGGTAAACAACCAGAAGTAGAACTGCTGAATCAGACGGTGATTCTACACAGTAACTAGATTTAAACTAGTTGTTTTTTTGTTTTTGTTTTTTGGAGTTTTTTTGGTACCAAGGATTGAACCCAGGGGTGCTTAACCACTGAGCCACATCCCCAGCCCTTTCTGTATTTATTTAGAGAAAGGGTCTCACTGAGTTGCTCAGTGCCTTGCTAATTTGCTGAGGCTGGCTTTGAACTCGCAATCATCCTGCCTCGGCCTCTTACAGGCGTGTGCCACTGTGCCCAGCTCATGCTAGTTTTTATCATGGTATCTTGACATGATAGCTGTCACAGCAAATTGAAAAGACAGTAAGGGAATCTTGGGAGTGCAAGACCATCCAACCGGTGGAGAGAGTATTTACTAAGGTTTGGATCTGAAATGTCCCCAAAGGTGCCTGTGTTCAAGGGTCATTTCTCAGAGCAGCACTGTTGGGAGGAAGCAGAACCTTTCAGAGGTGGGGCCTGCCCTGGAAGGGGTGAGTGGGACTCTGGTCTCCCTTTTTCATCCCAGCCACAAGGGAGCGGTTCCCCTGTGGGGACCCTCCATGACATGCTGCCCCACCACAGGACCAAAGCAACAGGGCCAACCAATCATGGACTGAAACCTCCAATACTTGGAGTGAGAATGAAACCTTGCTCTCCGTTGGTCGTCTCAGGTGTCCACTGTGGTAACAGGAAGCCTATTAACATGGGGGTCGAGGGCAGCTCCTCCACCAAGAACTCATCCTCTTACCTACCGACAGGTGCAGACCCCTTTCCCATCCTGCCCCAGATTCATTCCCCACATCACACACAGCTGTCCTGGGCCTCTGCCCACCTCCCCTGCATCCCCCAGGTTGCAGGGAAGGGCTGGGGTTTTCTTAGTCCAGGTTTGTCATCCAATATGACCATCTGTACTCATGGTGACTTCGCCTAGTCCCCAACCTGTGAAATAAACCTCTGCCCCTGTCTCTTGGTCGGAGCTGGCTGTTCCGCACTTTGCAGGTTGTTTATAGGGTTATCACAGGTGAAGGACCACAGGTGAGTTTTACTTCACTCCTGGCTTTGTTGACCTTGCTGTTCGTTTTGGGTGTGGGTTTTATTTCTTACCATGCAGGGGCTTGGCCCCAGGACCGTGTGCATGGGAGGAAGTGCTCTCCTGTGGAGCCACATCCCCAGCCCTACTCCTGACTCTGGGACATAAACAGCCCCCAGTGGGAGGGGGTCATTGATCAGAGGGTTTATGACTTTCCTCCTATTTTAAGCTTTACCTCTCAGAAGAAAACCCCTCAGCAGAAGCCACCCACCCCCCTGGGGCCTGGGCTGCCTCCCTCACCCCAGCCTTCCTGCTCTGGCTCAGCTGGCTTCCTCCTCCCCTTGGAATCACTGGCTCTCACTTCTTAGGCATTTTCAGATCTGCTGATCCACTTGGCAGCTCCTCTATGAGTCTGCCTGGATCCTGCCCAGCTTGGAGGGATCTCACAGCCCTTGCTGTAGCGCCCAGCACGGCCTCCCGTCAGTCCTAACACAAGGTCCTGGACCTGCAGCCTTGGCGAGGCCTGTGGAGGGCTTGAGAATGCACATTCCAAGGCCCTGCTCCAGATCGCCTGCCTCAACTGAGGCTCAGAGAGCAGTCTGAGTCTTACTGGCAGAGGTAGTTCTAGGTCTGGAGAGACACCTGGAGGCTGAATGAGCTGATGCTCGTGAGCATCCAGGAAAAGCCCAAGAATCAAGGGCAGTGGGTTCAAGCAGCTCTCCCTCTTGGGGGTTCTTCTTCTTTGCTTTCCTTTTCCTTTTTTCATTTGAATTTTTTTTTAATTTTTTTACTTTAGTTTTTTACTTTATTTTAGCAGGTCTTGCTATGTTGCCCAGTCTGGCCTTGAATCCTGGGTTCAAGTGATCCTCTTGTCTCAACCTACCAGGTACTTGGGACTATAGGCACCTGCCTTTTTTTCTTTTTTTAAATGGACATAAAATTTACAGCAAAGTGCACAAATTTATTTGTACAACTCAATGCCATTTTCTAAATGTGTACATCCCTGTAGCCACACCCCAGTTGAAGATACAGAACATTTTCAGCACTGTGGAAAGCTCCTTGGGCCTCCTCCTTGCTTCTATACCTGGAGGCAACCTTGACCCTGACTTCCATCTCCATAAATTAGTTTTGCCTGTATTTTAACTCCATGTAAATAGAATCGTGTAGTATGTGCTGTTTTGCATCTGAATTATTTTATCCAACATTGTCTCAAGATACATTGAAGTTATTGCATGAAGGAATAG
Source organism: Glaucomys volans (assembly GCA_020662805.1). Classification (NCBI taxonomy): domain Eukaryota; kingdom Metazoa; phylum Chordata; class Mammalia; order Rodentia; family Sciuridae; genus Glaucomys; species Glaucomys volans. The sequence continues at coordinate 30,733 of JAJEJO010049396.1, read as the reverse complement.
TTTCATCTTTTTCCTTGCTGTATAGTATTCTGTGATGAAAATATACCACAAGTCTACTATTGAAGAATATTTATTTTGCCAGTTTACATAGAATGCTATAAGCCAGGCCTTAGCCTTTGTTTGTCTTGAATGTCTGACCCTTTCCCATGCTCTCTGGCCCCAACTTCTAAGTCTCTAATGGCAAGAGGTGTTTCCCTGTCCATCTGGCCTGGCAGCACATGTCAGCACTGACTTGGAGCCCAATTCCCTCCCAGTTGAGAGAACTGTTCTTCCGGTTCAGCTAAGGGTTGGTCAGTCTTGTCACCTGGAACAAAGCCAGGCCAGAGCTCTGGGCACTGTGATTCAGAAGACCTGGAGTGTGTGGTTTTAGCGGGCTGGGTACCAAGAACCGTGCTTGAGGCTGAAGGCATTCCACTTTGCTGTCTCTGAGGTTTGGGGGACTCAGTGATGGGGATCTTCAAGCACATAATAATGCAAGCCCGTTCCCCACAGTGCTACAATAGCGTTGTGGCAGCGGCTGCAACCCCCGCCCCCTTCCAGCATGGCTTTTAAGCATGGGAAGGACTTTTAAGGAGTCACAGCTGGTTGATGTTTGAAGCAGGGAAGGCAAGCTTTGTGAGAGGCAGTGGGTGGAGTTGTCTAAATGCCAAGAGCAGGGTCACCCCGGAGGCGGGTGACGCAAGGAACCGTGGAGGCAGAGTCTGCACTGAGATGCTGTGCCCCCCCAGGCCATTTCCAGAGGCCAAGAAGTGAGGGACTCTAGCCAGGCAGCCAGGCAGGGTGTGGTCCCCTCAAGCCCTTTACCAGTCCCAAATTTGAGGGGTGACTCACCCCAACTTAGACATCCAGTGCTGGCTCCATTGCTTCTGGTTCCTCCTCACAGCCACGAGGGAGCAAAGCCCAGTGTCAGGAATCCAGGCGTGCAGGTGGTGGGGGGGGCAGGTGGAGAAGACGGGGTGAGGGGCACCAGGGCCCTCCCTTACTGAGTCACAGGAAAGGAATGGAAACAGGGCGTGGGCTGAAGCTGAGTGAGGCCCAGCCTCACCCTCTCAGGACCTCACCTGGGCTCTGAGGAGAGAGTCCCACCTGCACCCCCATCCTGGGAGCAAACCCTCGGAGGGCTCTCCTTGGGGGTGCAGTCCCTGCCGGAACTCCTGAGTATGAAGAGGGTGGAGCAAAGCTGGGTAAGCAGGAAGGAATGAGGTTAGCTCTCAAGAAGAACTTTCAGGTAGGCGTGGTGGTACACACCCGTAATCCCAGCTACTCAAGGAAACCGAGGTGAAAGGATAGCAACTTTGGAGCCAACGTGGGCAAATTAGACCCTGTATCAAGAGAAAATAAAAAGGGCTGAGGATGTAGCACAGTGGTGGAATGTTTGCCTACCGTCTTCTATCCCCAGCACCAAAAAAAAAAAAAAGTACTTCCGGACTGGAGCTGGGCAACTGGAAGGAAGGCATTTCTCAAAGGAAGTTGCAAAATCTTCTTTGGGATGAACTTGGAGTTTGGTCTGGAGCCAAACAGGCCTATCTTTATGGCTCAGAGAATGTCCCAAGTGGTAGACATTCCTTTCTTGACATTGCTCAGGGAACACACGCAGTGCTCTGGGCACTGGTGACTTGAGCAAGGGCCTGCCTGGCTCTTGTCCCAGTCAGCCTCTCTGGAGGAGACTGACACTCACCTTCTCACCTCCACCCGCTACTCCTCCGGCTTCTGGGCAGCAGCCTTCTCAACCAGCCACACCACAGGCTGCTTTCAGACTCAGGAAGGAAACTCAGTAACAAATAGGACAAAGTGTTGATTTCCTTAATGTTCAAATAGCAGTAGTGTCTGTTGAGTACTTAGTCCTAAGTACTGTTCTAGGTACGTGTGTTAACTCCTGTTACCGCCCCAAGAGACAGGTCCTGTTGACAGAGGAAAAGCAGAACGTGTGAATTCCAGCAAAGTGAAATGGTGAAAGAAATCTCGGGCAGAAGACCAGGGAGAGAACATTTAGAACGTGGGAAAGTGCTCATGATACGATGTTACATGAAAAAGGCAGGTTACCAAGTGTTTTGGGAAAGAGGGGTGAAATGGTTGTCCACGAGATGGTGAAGGAAGGTGCTTCCCTGAGTGGACGGGGTGATCCAGGTCAGAGGTAGGTCAAGAGACCTGCTCCCTGCTCTTGCTCTGGGAGCTGCTGAAATCTGCCGGCTGTGTACAGGGATTGTTTTTCAATTTTCTCCTCTGAAATAATTTCCAGAAAATTTCTCTTCAGAAAATCTGCAAGAATAAAAAATTCTTCCGTGTGTCCTTCACCTGGATTCACCCATTGTTAATATTTGATCACATTTCTTTTTCTCTTCCACTCTTTGTGATTATAAATGTAATAATGATATATTACGTACCGTACATTATATATGATTATATTATAATTACATATAATAATATAACCTATATATGTGCATATAAAATTATTTTTCTGAGACATTTGAGAGTAAATTGCAGACCTTTACCCCTAATTAACTTCAGTGTGACCTCCGAGGTCAAGGGCATTCTCCTAACCAGAGTAAGATATTGGAATGAATTCAGACTTTAGCATAGATGGGTCTAGTAAAGAGTACATTTGCCAGATGTACCAATAGCGTCTTTTATAGCATCTTTTTTTCTGATCCATGATCCAAACCAGGACCATGCATGGCCTTTGGTGTCTACCTGTCCTGTCTTGCCCTACTCCCTGCTATTCTCATTATGTTTCTTTTATCTGAAACTATCCCTCACCCTTCCTTTCTTCTGTCATGATCTTGTTGGGTTTTTTGTTTGTTTGTTTGTTTGTTTGTTTGTTTGTTTGATTGTTTTAGGTATAGATAGCTGTCCTGTGGAACCTCTCCCTTTGGGTTTGTCTGACATTTCTCATGATCAGATTCATGCTCTGCATTTTGGAGCAACATCAGAAGTAATGTTGAATCCTTTGTGTGTTTTATCAAGAGTCACACAAACTCGGTTTGTCCCCTCCTTGGCGATGTGAACTTTGGTCACTTGGTCAAGGTGCCCACTGTATAGGTAAGTGTTCCCTTTGTAAGAAACAATTTCTAAGTGACATTTCCCTAATCCCCATCAAGTGTTTAACTCTGTTTAGCATTCATTAAATGCCCCCCAGTGATTACGATGATGGTTGCAATAATGCATTAATTACTTTTAAGATTTTAATTGGAACTTCCTTTTAGAAAGGAAGCGGTTTTTCGTTAAGAAAAAAGATGAGAGATAGAGGAAGCAAGATTGGAAAACTGTCAGCCACTGTGATGCTGGGTGATGGGTGCACCACATTCATTATCATATTCTCTCCACTTTTGCATGTGTCTGAACTTTTCCATCATAAAATGTTTGTCAAAGTTATTACTTCACCTCAGCAAATAATATTCATGCCAAAGTATTTGGAGGAGCACATACTGATGTCCTCGACTTGCTTTGAAATTTGTCAAATGATAAAATAGAGGGGGTTGGATGATAGGTGCCAGAGGACAACTTCATAGGAGGTAGAAACTCTAATCTTCTACAGCACAGTAGGGTGACTATGGTTCACAATATATTCTTTATTTCATAAAGAACTAGAAGAGAGGAGTTTGAAGCCCCCCAACACAATGAAATGATAAATGTTTAAGGAGATGGAAATGCTAATTACCATATGAGCATTACACATTGTATACATGTATTCTGCCCCATGCATATATACATTTATGATACATTAATATAGAGGGGGAAAATGAGATAAATGAGTGGCTAGATAAATCCGGCATAGATGGAAAGAACTGTGAGCAGGCAGAGAAGGTGTGAATTTGGGCTATCATGGGAGTTCTTCATACAATTCTTTCAACTATTTTATGTTTGAAACTTGTCATCATAAAATGGTGGGGAGAAAGTGACGGGTTATTTTATCTTTCAGTTACATTCTTCTGTGGCCTTAAAACTTCTATAAAAAACAAGTTACTTTATTTTCTGTTTCTTTTTGATGCGTGCGAATTCAGGGCCCCTACATGGGGGCTGCCTCGGGGACCTGCCCTGCAGTGGGGATGGACAGGCATCCCCTTGCTGGCTCTGAGGACAGCCCTGGGTCTGGGAAGCCTACTGCACTCTGGGGGGGTTGGAACTGGCCTCCACAGACATAAACATGGAAGATTCCTCAGGAACTGAGGGCAGGCATCCCTTTGAAGAGGAATGACTCCTTCCTTCCTCCCTCAGTCCCTTCGCCGGATGCCCATGTCACTTTCTGGCAGACAGACACTCAACTTGTAGGGAGCTGCTGTCCAGGTGGGAGCCATGTTTTGGGCCCTCTGCAAGTGTCAATCATTCTAGCACACTCTCCTCAGAAGGCCTCTTCCGTACTCGGCTCTAGCTTCCAGTCAATGACGTGGGAACTTCAGGAGTCGGAGAATCCTGTGCATAGGGATGGAACGGCACTGGGGAGGGGAGGCTTCCAGTCCAACTCAGTCCTCTTTGCTACTTCCTGAAGATGGAAGAAGCAGCACCCTTTTCCTATTTTTACCAAAGAAATCATGAGTCTGACAGACTGCAGGATTCACATCTCAGCCTCACACTTCCATGTGGCCCTGCGCTGTGAAATCTCCTGCCTGAGCCTTCATGCTACAGTTTGGATAAGTGCTCCCGAAGGTCCATATGTGGAAGGCTTGGTCCCCAGCCCATGGTATTCTTGGGAGGTGGTGGGTCCTTTTAGAAGTGAAGACTATGTGGAGGTCTTCTTTTTTTTTTTTTTTTTTTTTCGGTACTGGGGATTGAACCCAGGGGCACTCCACCACTGAGCCACATCCCCAGCCCTATTTTGTATTTTATTTAGAGACAGGGTCTCACTGAGTTGCTTAGGGCCTCGCTAAGTTGCTGAGGCTGGCTTTGAACTCGTGATCCCCCTGCCTCAGCCTCCCAAGTGCTGGGATTACAGGCTTGCGCCACCGCGCCGGCTTGTGGAGGTTTTCCGATCACCTTGGGTGTGCCCTTGAAGGAGAATGTGGGACCCCTGCCACTTCCTCCTTCTCTCTTTTGTTTCCCTGCCAGAGGTGAGCAGTTTTGCTGTCCTACAAGCTCCCTACCACGATGTGCTCCCTCACCACAGGCCCAAAGCAACAAAGGCCGATCAATTAAAACTATGAACCAGAATAAACCTTTTTCTTTTACAAACTGATTTTCTCAGATGTTTGTTATAGTGACAGCTAATTAACACACTTAGTTTAACTCATTTGAAAACTAAACCAGACAACCCACTTGCCTGTGCTTCCACATAGGACTCCACAAACGATCCCTCTCCTTCATCCTTACTGAGACCTGTCACAAGCCTGGCGCTCATCCAGGTGGGGGAGGCATCAGGGAACAAAATATAGTCCTTGATCTTTTGCAGGTTACCACCTCGTGATATTTGTTATTGATAAAGTAGTCAACAACCTTGGCTTACTCAAGTCCCTGGACGTGAAGAAGCAGTGAAATAGGTGAAAAGTGGCATAGGCATCTATTCAGGTCCTGACAGATATCAGGGCCAACTGGTTACAAGCAGCAACTTAGGTGAACTCAGGTGTCTTATCAGCTGGGCTCTTATCACAGAGATACTTGATACAGACTATTCCTAGAAGCCACCTGGCCAGGTAGGACTTGAGAAGAAGGGAGGGAAAAAATTCAGGGTGCCTCTATCTCTCATCCCTTTGAAGAGACTGAGCTGATGTCCCTGCAGAGATCCCACATGAAACAACTATGTTTCTCTCTTTGTCCCTCTGCCCTTGACCTCCTCTCTGGTGGCCTTTAATATTCCACCCCATCTTTGGTGGTTCTTTAGTTCTAGCCCTGCCCCACAGTTAATTGTCTAAAATGAGGGTCCTGGTTTCTTTGGGCTAGGGAACTTTCTAGGATGCTGTTCCAAGGAATGAAGGCTTCTAATTGATTCATCAGTTTATCAGGTAGAAAGGGAGGACCAAGAAGCAAAACTGGGGTTGTACAGAAGACACGGCCTGTGGTTCCTTCCTCAGCAGGGGACTGCAGGCTTCAATCCTTTCCATGATGTCCTGTTCAGAGGTTGGTTTCCCATGAGGCTGTTGGTACTTAAGCCTCAGGGCCCCTTGGTTATCCAGGCCCCTTCTAAGGAGCTACCAACACCTCTGCATTGTTCCCATGGTCATATACTTGGGTAAAATGGTGTGCCAGTAAATAAATATCCATTCAGCCACCAGGGGCTGAGGTCACTGATGCTGGTATGTCTTCCCTTCCATCACCTTCCTCCTGTGTTGGGAGTTGTTACGGTGGCCGCACACATTGGAAGTCATAGGCTATGAGTTCAGGTGGTCTGAGTGGGCTACACTTAGATGATTCACAGGCATGTCCTTGTATAGGTGAGTTGTTTCTAGCTACCCCAGTATGGGACTGGATTCTAGGAATCTTCCTTCCTCCCTTGGGCAAACTCCCCTGCCTGGTATCAGGACACATACCAGCAGTCAGGAGCAGGTCCTGAAGCTCTGGTGACCCATAGGGAGTGGAGGAAACAGGATTGTATGGTACAGTCTGTCTAGTACAGTTTGCAAATGTTCCAGCAATATATCCAATCCCACTAGGTCTCTGGACAATCTAGATCCCACAAGAGCAGAACTCATAGCAGTGGGCATGGAGATACAGAGCCAGACAGGCATTTCCCATAGCAGGGAAGAAGCAAAATCAGTAGCAGTTTCCCTTTCACTTCTGCAAAGATGCTGGTCTCAGGAGTTCTGTCTATCTTGAAGGTCCCACTTCTAGTCCTAGGATTTGCATTTGAGAGTGGGAAGTGTGTTTTATGAAGGGAAAACCAGAAAGAAGGGAATCTTGAGGAAAAAAGATCATTTCCTACCTGGTCTCCTTTGAAAATGCAGATTTTCCTCACTCTTGGAGCTTTCCTATTACTTTCCATGCTATTCTCAATATAACAGTGAAAATGGGCTTGACATTGGAGCCAGATTATCTGATCTCAAAACCACTTGCCACTTCCATACTGGAACAAAGGGAAAGTTATTTATCTCTCAGAGCCTCAGTGTAAAATGGGACTAAGCACAGTCACTGTGTCATATTGCACATCTGCATATACCCTTATGATCTGCCTATAAGAGAAAGGAGCAGGTTAAGAGAGAAAGCATCTTGGTTCCATTCCCCAGAAGCAGACCCTGATTTACATGGCAGCACCTATTAAGACATGCACCTAGAGGACAGTGGTAAGGGGATGGGGGAAACAGACCAAAAAGGAGAGAGGCCATGCAAAGCACAGCTTCAGAACCCTAGGCAAAGTCTCACAAAGGTAGGGGTTCCAAGGGACCATGGAGTGGCTGTCACATTTCAGTTTCCCAACCTGAGCTAAGGATGCTGGATTTTCATGCTCTCCCATGAAGTCATCAATGAAGGGCCACCCTGGGGGAGGGGCAGCACTCCTCGCCTCAGCAGGAAGGGGCAACAGGGTTCCAGGAGGCGGACACTCCTCCTTGGAAGAGTCACCTTTGTGGACAGTTGGAAGTTAAAGCACCTTCAGACCAGAAACAGGATAAGGGATTGAATAGGACCTGGCCAACCACAGCCAGCAGCCAACACAAGACAAAGGTAAGTAGTCAAAGAGACAAGAAACTAAGGTTTTAACAAATATGCATGCGTATTTAACTTTCTGTCCTTAAACCTTGCTCTTTTCATTTTTATTTAGATCATTTCAGGCTACAGAATATAAACCTGCCTCATTTTTTCCCAATAGCTGTGAAGATTGTTCATTCATTCAATGAACATTATTATGGAGCTCACCAACCTCTATTGATGGATATTTAGACTGTTTCCATTCTATTGCTATTACAAGAAGATCAAACCAAGATAAATATCTTTGCACTGGTGTGCCATTGACATATATGCAAGTGTCCATTTAGGATAAATTCTTAGGGGTAAGTTTTTAGGTGAAAAGGCATGATCATTTAAAAAAATTCTGATAGCGGCTCTACCAGTTTATACTCCCACCAGTTATGTATGAGAGTACTTGTCTCCCACACCCACACCAAAACAGTGTTATCACAGTTTTGGATCATCGCCAATCTGATAGGTGAAAAATGGTCTTGGATTGTAGTTTCGATTTGCACTTCTCTGATTATAAATAAGACTAAACATCTTTGCATAAGTGTAAGAGCCATTCTTATTTACTGTTCTCCCTGTATTCATCCTCATTTTTCTGTTGCCATTTATTTCTTATTGACTCATAGGAACTCTTTACATATTAAGGAAATATGAATCTTAAGTGAAGTGGCTTAAGAATGGAAACAGAGGACGAGGGTCATAGCACAGTGGTAGAGCTCTTGCCTAGCATGTGTGAGGCACTGAGTTTGATTCTCAGCACCACATATATATAGAAAATAAAGGTCCATTGATGACTAAAAAAAAAATTAAAAAAAAAGAATGGAAACAGAGGAAATTCATCTCTCCCAAAGGCTAACCATACTAGTTCAGTTACCTAAATCTAATGTCCTTTCCAACACCTGATTCTTTTGTTGCTTATTCTTTCCATCCTGTGTGCTAACCTATATCTTCCTTGTTTGTTTCATCTTGGTTGAACTCAGATTTGACTTCAGAGGTCTAAGGAATCTCAATGTCTGTGCCCTCCCTCACCAAGTCAAGGTTCTAAGGAGAAAGTTCTGAGTTGGGGTCTTCCTCTTCCAGCTGGGACCCCCCCACTTTTTCCTAGCCTGGGGACAAGTGACTTTTCTTAGCCAGCTCAGACTGGGGCATTTGTAGTCTGCTCTGCCCTATCCTCATGTGTGAGGTTGGGGTCTGCAAGCTTCACTCGGAGGGGATGGTAGTAATTGGGTTAAGAGCTTGCTTGGGCTCCCAGCTTTGGGTCAGTGCTTCTCCTTTGAAATTATCATAGAGCTTCAAAGACCAGAGTCAGCAGTACTCCTGGGGAATCCAGTCACTGGCCTGCACAGTAGAGGGAGGAGACACTGCAAAGGAACTTTCCCAGGTCACACATAGAGTTAGGGACATACACAGGCCTAGGACTCCATTCTGGATCCCTGTTAAGTGCTATTTCTTTTTTTTTTTTTTTTTTTTGCTTTCTCAGTGGCTAGATACCAGCGTGTGGACAAGGTTGTTTGACAAATGAACACCCAAGTCCATATACAGGGACAACCAGCATTGCTTTTCAGGAAGCAAGGTGGCCACAGGAAGAGGTTTCCAGCATGGAGAGGTGTCAGCCAGGGGCCCATCATCTGACCAAGTCTAGGTAAAAATGCAAACAACTGGATAAGGAGCATTCTAGGTAGGGGAAATGGCCTCCAAAAGGTCTTGCTGGTGCCCCAGCTTTGGCCTGCTCCCTGATGCAGCCTGTCTCCCCTTCCCCATCTCACTTCCCTGACTCATTCAGGGCTATTTTCTGAATCCTTCCACAAAAGTCACCTGCACATAGATCCTCTCGGGCAACCCAAACTACAGCAGAACTCTCCCAGGATACCTAGGTATGCTTTCCATTCCCATATTCTAGCCCCTCAAGGTCATCTGATAGTCCTCTTTGTGACCTTCACAAAAGGCTGGAAGCCAATTCTTCCTGCTTACTAGGGGAACCTCAGCCCTGGCAGAGAAGCTCTACCCGGTAGATAGATACCTGGCATAAGTTGTTGGATGAGTGGGGGACATTAGGGTGTGGGTTTTGCAGAGAGAGCTAGGGAGATGCTCAGCTAGGCCTCAGGAACCTGGAGCAGGCCTTGCACCAGGTAACCGGGCCACAGGTGTGAGGACAGGCTCGTTTTGCAGCAGAGCTGAGCACTGTCCATAGCAATCCTGCCAAACCGGCTGTGGAACCTGTCCAGCCAGTATAGAACCACAGGAACCACAATCCTGGCTCAGGGGCAGGTGGTGTCAGACAAGGGCCATGGTGGTTTTCCAATCCAGGGCCCCTCCCTGGACAGGGCACCTTCCAGATCTGCTCCAGGTCCCACCCCAGAGGGGAGGAGTCCTTGGCTCTTCTAAGAATCTAAGCTGAGTTCCAGAATTCATTTGTGGTTGCTGAATATTTGAGTGTGACAGATGCCAGGCTTGGGATGAAGACACAGGATGGACAGTGGTCCCTGAGGAAGCTTCTGGCCTAGTGGTCATGGTAGGGGTGGTGAAGAGCACATGAACAAGCAGGGAGATGGATAGTCAGGGTGCCAAAGCACCGAGAAGGGAAAGAACAGGCAGCTCTGTAGGTCGAGAACAGAGGGCAGGTGGGCAGGGAAGGTGGCTCAGAGGGGTGGCCTGAAAAAACTAGCTTGGATGGGGGATGTGCACAGCCCCTAAGATAGGAAAGAATGAGCATTTTGAACCCCTGGAAGAGACCAGCAGTGAAGATAAATGAGGAAGGAGGGAGAGGTAGGGCTGGTCAGGGACCAGGAAGCTGTGGGGGGGCCACCTGAATGTGGTTTTGGGAGTACTGAGAAGCCATGGGGAGCAAGATTAAGTCAGAGAGTGACCAGACTGGATCTTTATTTAGTCGTTTAAATTGACACATAACAATATGTATTTATGAGGTATGTGTGACATGTCCATGTGTGTATACTTTGTAAGGATCAGATAGGAGCAATTGGTACATCTATCACCTCGAACATTGATCATTTCTTTGTGTTGGGAACATTCAAAATCCTCTCTTCTAGTCATTTTGAAATATTCAATTCATGACTGTAACCATAGTTACCCTATCAAGTTATGGACCTTAGACATTATTTCACCTATCCAACTACTCCCCTGTGCCTGTTAACCAGCCCCTCTCCATCCCCTGTCCCCCACTTCCCCAGCTCTGATAACAACCATTCTACTCTCCACTTCCATGGGATCAACATTTTTAGCTTATAAATGTACGTGAGAGGATGTGTGTTTGTCTTTCTGTGCCTGACTTGTCTCGGTTCATGTGCTATTGGATTTGTGGTTTAAACAGAGCCTCATGCAGCCAGGACCTGTAACTGTGGCAGAGGAAGGTAGACCAAGAGCCAGGCTGTGACTGTCTTCACAAGGAGCCTGGGGAGGAGGATGGCCATGAATGGGTCCCAAAATGGCCAGCCATTGGTAACCTTGCTCACCGCTCACCAGTATCTTCTCCCACTTTACACTTGAGGAAATGAGGCTGAGATGCGGGGTGGGGAGGAATGGCCCAAGGTCACAAGGTCTGAGATGCTGGAGTTCAGATGGATATAGCTGATCCCTGATCGCTCTCTGCCAACCATCCCACAATACCCCTGTCTGTGGGGTAAGGAATATTGGGAGGAAGATAAGGGAAACAGAGTAGGGAAGGGGATTTCCCACCACATAGAGCAGTCCCATAGCTCTTTCTTTTTTTCCCCCCCAGTGGTGGGGATTGAACCCCACAAGCTAGGCAGACACCATTGAGCTGCATTCCCAGTTCCCCCATGGCCCTTTGTTTGGTGTGCTCACTCCTATTCAGGTGTAAGAACAGGACTGTGCCTGACTCCTCTCTGAGGCCCCATTCCTAACCCTGTCCCCATAGATACAGTCAGCCCTCCCAATCAGCAGATTCTCTATCCTTGGTTTCAACCGACTTCTGAATGAAAAAATTCCAAGAAAAAAATTGCATCTGTGCTGAACATGTATGAAATTTTTTCCTGTCATTATTTCTTAAATAATATAGTATAGCAACTATTTTCATAGCATTTACATTGTAGTAGGTTTTAAAAGTAACCTAAAAGCTGGACATGGTGGTGCATGTCTGTGATCCCAGGAGGCTGAGGCAGGAGGATCACAACTTTGAGGCCAGCCTGGGCCTCAAAGATCCTATCTCAAAATAAAAATTAAAAAGGACCGGGCCTGGTGGTACACGCCTATAATCCCAGCACTTGGGAGGCTAAGGCAGGAGGATCGCAAGTTCAAAGCCAGCCTCAGTAATTTAGCGAGACCCTAAGCAACTCAGTGAGACCCTGTCTCTAAATAAAATACAAAATAGGGCTGGGGATGTGGCTCAGTGGCCGAGTGCCCCTGAGTTCAATCCCCAGTACCACAAAAAAAAAAAAAAAAAAAAATTAAAAAGGGCTGGGGACGTGCTCAGTAGTAGAATGCCCTTGGGCTCAATCCCCAGTACCCAGTACCAGACAAACACACACACACACACACACACACACACACACACAGTAATTTGGAGATGATGTAAAATAAATGGGAGGACAGACATAGGTTTATATGCAAATACCATGTCATTTTATATAAAGGGCCCCTACAGATCCTGAGAGACAACTGTGTTTAGTCATTTAACCTTGGAGTTTCTCTGACTCTGGACATGAACCAATGACAAGGCTTCATGGCAAATGAAGGACTGAGCTGGACTGAGCCTTACTCTGCTGACCATCTCCTGATGGCAAGGACTCAGCCTGCCTGTCGTGATCTGACCTCGGTGCTGACACCCACCACTCTGACCTCACCTCCTCCTCCTCCTCCCTGACTCCCTTGGGGGCTGCCTGGGCAGCTTGTTTAACTGCTCTGGGTTCCTAAATGGGAATGAGATGATCCTTGGTGTTCTTTCCTGCAAGCCTGGGCGAGCAGAGGCTGATGTTGGGTCTGTGATTCCTTGCCCACTGCTCGCCCACCTCTAGCTGGTGCCACAGGGACCAGGTTTCCCAGGCTTCACATGTGGTATGAGTCCTTTCCTAAGGACAGGGTTGAGGGCAAGTGTCCCAACCCGATGGTCCTCAGCCTGCACTGGCAGACAGATGTGCTTAACTTGGCTGACACAATATAATATATATTGCTAAAGTTATAATTCATCACTAACATTTGAAAATCAGTAATTCTCCCACAGAGAGATACATTTTGACCTTCTCTGGAAAAACAGAAGATCTCACACTCTGCAGGGTCCTGGTGACAAGGGAAGAGGAGCTCTGACTCTGAACAAAGTGCTGCTTACCATGCCACCCTGAGCCTTGATGCCACATGCCTGAGCATTTGAGTGATGATCTAGAACTTTCTTCCCATTGTCACAGGAGTCTGTGACCCAGAAATGGTAAGAAGTTCCAAGTAAGGTTCAATTCACACCAACAAAATGGTTGTTACAACTTCAGGCAAGTCTCTGCCCTCCTCTGGACCTCAGTTTCCCCTTCAGCAAATTGGTGGATGAAGATTCTGTCCAATTCTGACAGCTGGTGATTTGGGGAAGCAAAGATGCATTCCCAGAATCCCCTGGAGTCCCAGGAACGCCCACACCCTTTGTCCCAGTCATCCTGAGAAAGGCCAGGCTGATAAGGTCGTGGGTGGCCAGATGACAACATTCTTGGGTCTCAGATGAAGTGGGAGGGGCCCACCCGCTCAGCAGTACATAGCTCAGGGCCCTGGGGGTGCAAGGGGACAGCTGTTGTTAGGTCACAGGTGGCAGGGGTGCCAACCCTTCCTGGAATCTCAACAATGCCACCAGCACCAGGCCACAGCAGGGAAGCCACACTGTCTTATTTTGCAAGGTTTCGAGGAAAGAATGCCAGTCTTGTAGGAAGGGAGACTGGGTTTGCCCTCCTCTCCACCCCTATCTTGGCTCCTTCCTAATTTCAATCCTGAGAAGTACCATTGTGCCCTTTCTCTGAAGGAGTCCCCCTCCGCCCCCGTAACATACAGATGGAACTCGCTGACAAGTTGCTCAGCTCAGTAGGGCCTTGTGGGGGTTGGGGGAAGGTTGAGGGCTGCCATGGCCCAGTAATTAAACTGGACTGAGCAAGCCCACTCCCCTCCCACCTCCTCCAGCCTCTTCTCTAGGCCTAAATTTGCATTTCAGTGACAGCTCCTAAAACTCCATTACAGTGCTATTTCTTGCAAGTTACATCATCTTAAAGGACAAAGGTAGATTTCCCTGCTGCAATTGCAATCAAGGTGAAGTCCCTATGGACTTAGGGAAGCAGACACCTTTTTGTTGATGCCTGGCAACACACACACACACACACACACACACACACACACACAAGCTTCTATAAACAAGAGGGCCAATGGGTCCAGCTGACTGGGGAGGCCCACGGCTGCATTGCCCCAGATGTGCCCTTCAGGTTGCCTTCATGGATCAAGGAAGTGGGGCTCCATGATCAGAGGATCTTGAGCATCCCAGTCAAAGGCAAGCCACATGGTCCCAGGGCCTTGGGTCTGTGCCTGGGTGATGTAAGTTAATGAGGAGAGTATGGACAACTGCAGAATGAACTCAGGTCCTGGCTGCAGGACCTTGGGCCTGTACTTTGCTTCTCTGAGCTCCACCTTCCCATGGGGGTAATTATAGTTCTTCTTTTTGTACTGTGCAAGGTTGAAACACAAGGTAAGGTTCAGAGCCAGTGCCAGGCACAGGCCCATGGTGGATAAACAGTGCTGATGGGACCATACCATCGTCCCTTTACCTTGGGTCATGTCACCCTACTATCTCTCAAGTGGGAGGTGACCTGGGCCACCCATCTCCTTGGGGAGCTGTGGTATGACAGTGTCAGGAGGGAGTGAACTCTTCTTCATTGATATACATGGCAGATCATCAGAGTCAGATGGATGATCCTACAGGTGGCTGCAGTGGCCATGGATACAGGGAGGGCCCAGGAGCCTGGATAGTCCCTTTCCACTCTTGAAAAAAATTCACACCTTCCCTGAGCACAGACCCTGCCCAGAAGGTAGCCAAAAATGCAAAAACAGATGCAGCCTCATAGACTGAGGCTTAAGTAGCATCCCTGTCCCCAGGACACTAGTCAGGAGGGGAACAGGAAATTGGAAAAGAAAATTCCAAAGTCCTTTTTCTTTCCTAAATGCTAGTAGATTCATCTTTTCCTTTAATGTGTCAGTTACTTATTATCTTCCTTTCATGGCTGGAGACTCAATTCTCTATCTCCTTCAATATATATTTTAAAATATACTTATTAACATTAAAAATTATAAAAACTTCTGAGCATGGTGGCATAAGCCTGTGATCCCAGTGACTTGGGAGGCTGAGTCAGGAGAGTCAAAAGTTCAAGACCAGCCTCAGCAACTTAGGAAGGCCCTCGGCAACTTTGTGAAATCCTGTCTCAAAAATAAATAAAATAAAATAAAAACGGCTGGGGTTGTAGCTCAGTGGCAAAGAACCCTGTATTCAAACCTCAGTAATACAAAAAAAAAAAAAAAGTGAAATCTTTCAAGCATACAGAAAAGTGTAAATAAACTTAAAAAATCTCCATGTTCTGGGCTGGGGTTGTGGCTCAGTGGTAGAGCGCTTGCCTAACATGTGTGAGGTACTGGGTTTGATTCTCAGCACCACATATAAATAAATAAAATAAAGGTCTATTGACAACTAAAAAATATTTTTTAAAAATATCCATGTTCTCATCATTTATATTTAACGCATGTGAATATTTGTCATACTTCCAGTCCTCATTTTAAAATAAAATTATATTATGCAGCAACTGATGAATGGATAAAAAATGTGCTGTATCAATACAAGGGACTATGATGCAACTGTAAAAGGAATGATGTCCTGACCTACTACCACGTGAATCAGCCTCGAAAACATGAACTGAAAGAATCAGACATAAAGGGCCACATACTGTCTAACTCCATTGATAGGAAATGTCCAGAGGAGGTAAGTCCATAGTCACAGAGCAGAAGAGTGTCAGCAGGAGCCAGGGGTGCAGAGGGGGTGAGGAGTGACAGGTTAATGGTGCAGGATTTCCTTTTGGGGTGAAAATGTTTTACGCTTAGATCCTGGTGATGGTTGCACAACTGAACGGAATGAAAAGCACAGACTTGCACACAATTACACCGGTGAACCTTTTTGTACATAAACTGTTTCTCAATAAGGATGCATATTCCTCTGTGAGGGCTGCCGTTAACAAAGTGCCACCGACTGGACAGCTTCAACAACAGAAACTTATTGTCTCATAAACTGGAGGCTGGAAGTCCGATATGAAGGTGTGGGCAGGGCTGGTGCTTTCTGAGGCTGTGTGGGAAGATCCATTCAGGCCTCTTCTTGGCTTGTCGGTGGCCATCTCCTTGTGTCTCTTCATCTTGTCTTCCCTCTCTGCGTGGGTCTGTGTCCCAATTTCCCCTTCCATCATGTTGAATTAGAGCCCACACTAGTGACCTCACTTTTAACTCGATATCTATAAAGTCACCATCTCCAAATAAGGAGACGAGATCACTATTCATGTTGATGTAGATAACTGATGCAGTTTGGAGGGTTTGTGGCCAAGAAGAAGGGATTTGAGAGCATCCTTGACCATTGAATCAAGGTTGTTAACATCTCCCTCCATTGTGGGGGGGTTCTGCAATCCATCCTCCAGGTGACTGATCTGACTCAGCCCTGTGCCCTCTAATCCCCAGTGCCAAACTCCAGAAATGCCTGTTTGACTCTTCAGAGGCCATGAGAACAGAGCACAGGCAAGGAAGCACTGGGGTAGAGGAGAACATCAATGCTCAATCTCAGAGATCTCAGGGAGGGCCCCTCAGCTCAGGGCTTCAGCCTGCTGTCCAGAGGCAGGTTGTGAGGGGTTAGAGCCCTATGAGGCCAGAGCTGCCAATTTGGGGTGTTCATAGCAGACCAGCAGCTGAGGCAGCTGTAGCATCCTCTTTCCTTGGGTTCACTTGACAAGACCTGCCTGGGGAACTCCTGATTCCATCCCCCCGTGAGTGGGTTTCATCAACCTGACTAGCCCCCTTCCAAGGTGCTAGCCACCTGAGAGACTCAGGATTGGTGAGGGCAGCCAGGGACATCTCTGAGAAACAGGGCACAGCTGAGACCACAGAACGCCCCCCCGCTGCTCATTGCAGCAATGTCCCAGGAAAGAGCAGGATTGCTGTCCCACTGTTCCCCAAGTCAGAGGCCATGTCCACACCCTCTGACTCTCCACCATGCACAGTCAATAGCTGAGGTGCCCCCTCAAAACAGGCCAAAAGACAGGATATGGAGACAAGTGGGGTTTCAAAAGGCAGGCAGGTGGAATAATCCTAGGAAGCACCAGTAGGGTGTGAGGAAGTCGGCAGGGGAGGGAGAAAAATTAAACAATGTGCTGGGGGCTGGATCCTAAGACATGGTGGAACATAACTCCATTCTCCCAGACAGGCCCAGAACTTATGTTCCTCACTGGTATCAACTCCTAGGACTTCCAATCTGCCCCTCTAGAGGTGACAGACAGAGGGAGTTACTGGTTGGGAAGGGAATGTCCATAGGGACATTTGGAATGCTCCCAGGGGACAGGCACAGGGAAGCAAGAGCATCCACTTCATCCAAGGAGGAGCTTGACTTGGGTCCCACTAGGGACATTTATCAACTATGTAGCTTTGGACCAAGTCATGTCTGTTGATTAAACTAGAGTGTCAATTTCCCTGGCAAAGGAGCCAGGTCTGCTTTATCTCCAGAGTCCATCCCAGTGTCTGGCATATGGAGTGCTTGATAAATATTTGTGGAATAAATGTCTCATGACTTGACATGTAAATCTTGCATTATTGACAATACCTACCACTTATTGAATACTTCCTGTGTGTCCGGCACTGCACTAGGTGCTAGAGGCCCCATTTGTCTTCCTGACAATCCCATTGCTATTCTTGTAGAACTATATTCCCAGGGTCATGCACGTCTACATAGAGAAGCAGAATCACCAAGGTCATCAGATTCAAAAGCAGCAGAATCGAGATTTCAGTCAGATTCCAGAACCTATATTTGGTTTTTCCAGATTTATTTTTTTAAATTATGCATAAATTCCAGGTATAAAGGGCACTAATCTTCAGGGTACAACTCAATGAACTTTAACACACACACACACACGTGACTACCACCCAGATGGAAATAAAACATGTCTGTCATTCCAGCAGTCTGCTTCCCACATGGCGTCCCCTTCCCAGAGGTGGTCATGATCCTGACTTAGTCCCAGACATTCTTTTGTCTCTTTTGGAAATCTTTTTAAGTTTGTTTTTGTGGTATCAGGGATTGAACCCAGGTGTGCTCTACCACTAACTTACATCCCCAGCCTTTTAAATTTTTTTATGTAGGAATAGGCTCAATTGCCCAGACTGGCCTCAAATTTTCCCTCTTCCTGCCTCAGCCTCCTGTGCAGTTGGGATTACAGGTAAGTGCCACGGCACTCAACTCTCTTCTTGAAATTCTTATCCATAGATTGACACCATTTGTTCTCTTTTATGTCTGATTTCCTGCACTTAACACTAGGTCTCTAAGTTTCATCCCTGTTGAGGTGGTTAATCGGCATTGGTTTTTCAATGCTGAGAGTGTATGTGTGAATATAATATAACATATACAGATTGTTCACCCATCACTCTATTTCTGTTCTTGATTATTACATATAAATCTGCTGCGGTTTTTGGTGATGCTTTTGGTGGCTATAAGCATTTGTCTTTGTTAGGTGAATGCTCAGGAGTGGAATGGCTATCACTGGATGTGTCTCATTTAGTTCTAGTAGACTCTGCCAATTTTCTAAGGTATAAAGCATTTGTACTAATTGAACCTGTGCTTTTAGCTACTATGGTGTGCTGTGTCATTTGATCAATAAATGTATCTATATCTGTCTATCTATATGTACACTCACGCAATTGTGTGTGGTGCTGGGGATTGAACTTGGGGCCTCCTGCATGATAAACAAACATTCTACGTCTGTGCTACTCTCCCAGCCCAATACAAATTTGGGGGAGCAAATTCTGATTAAGACCTTTGGAGAGACAGGTGATTTTTATGGGGTCTTTTGTGTGCAAGGAACGTATGGTCAAGGAGGAAAGACTGGATCAGACACCATGCAAAACGGACCCTCAGTGTTAAAGGTACCCTTCATGTGTGTACAGCACTTCAAAGTTTATATCCAGGACTTCATTTTACTCTCTCTTCATTAAAAGCCCATCAGGGCTCAGGTGGTTATCATTACTCCTCCTTTTACAGATGAGGAAACCGAGGCCTAGAGAGGAGAAGTGACTCACTCACGGTCACAAGCAAGGGTAGAACAGAGCTGAAGCTTGACCTCCAAATCCTACATTCGCTCATCCCTACAATATGGTTCCAGAGCAGGATCTGGTGTCTGCCACCAATCTGAAAGTGATTTAGTGTGCTGCTTAAGACCAAAGAGGGTGCTGGGGCCAGTGCTGCGTGTGGATCCCCACCAGTTGGCTTTGTGAACGTGGGCAAGTTCATGGGCCTCAGTTTCCTCCTCTGCAATGTGGTTGATGACACTACTTCCCTGGCAGTGAGTCATTGTGAGGATTAAATGAGTTAGTGCTTAGAATAACCTTGGATTGGGCAAGTGAGAGAGAAGTTATTTTTATCATACATATTTTTCTCATTATAAAAGTCACATGCATGAATGGCAGCAAGGTTAGAAGATGATGAATACGTTGGTCCTTCTTACTGGAGCTGGTCAGACCATCACAGGGCAGTGAGGGTCAACTTATCCCCAGCACTTTACCCAGACTTGCCCTCAGCCTGGCCTGACCTGCCTCTGGGTGGGGCCAGTTGGAAAGGAATTCTGGCCTGTCACTAACAATGACCTGCATTCTTCCTCTCCTCCAGGCTGCCCAAGTCCACCCAGCTGATGTAAGTCCAGGGAGCAGCAAGAGCACCCAAAAGGGCAGGTCTGCCTGCCCAGTGATGGATGGAGCCACATGCATGCACAGGGCTGGGCTGGGACCTGCCCAGCTGGGCCCAGTTGAGGCCACCTGGATATGACTTCCAGCTGTCCATCATTGTTTCACTGTGTAGCTCTGGGCTGCTGGGCTGGTTACTGTGTGCCATAGGCAGGTGACCTTGAGCAGTGATGGTACCTGAAGCAAGTAAGGATGCTCTAGGTGGGGTGCCAGGGGAAGCAGAGGCCTGTGCATGAATGGAGAGCTGTCATGCAGAAAGGCAGTGTGCCTACTGGTCCTTGCCTGACCTCTGTTCCTCCTGAGTCCCCTGCAGGCCTCTCCAGGCCAGGCTGCCACATACTGCTATGCAACCTCAGGCAGGTGACTTCACCTCTCCCAGCCTCAGGATCCTTATTGAGTGCCCCCTTCCTCCAGAGCTGTTGGTGGGTACAAGGAGAGCACATGGGTAAGGCTGTGCACAGCAGGACCTGTATGAGGGGCAGCCAACCATCCACCCTCACCTCAGTCATCCACTCATTCCCCAAACCTCACAGGAGCCTCTAGCATGTGCCAGACAGTCTGAGACACAGGGAACAGAAGTACATGAGATAAACAATGGCCCTGTCCTTGTGGAGCAGACATTCTGGTACAGGAGACAAGATGATTTCAGATTGAGAAGGGCTGTTGGTGCCTTCCTTGTCCCCTCTGAGGAGGGCATTTTAGGGATTCCTTATGCAGGTAATGCATGGCTCTGATATCATTTTTTTTTTTTTTTTTTTACTAGGAAGTCCATCCTCAGATCAAACCAAGAACCTTCCAGTTGCAAATAAAGCTAGGGCCTTCTCTTTTAGCAACCCCTGGAGCCACAGCAAACTGGTTCCTTCTGCCTCGTCTTCTTTTCTGCTCCCAGAAAATCATCATGGTAAGGAAAGTTAGCAAAACACCAAATGGCCTAAAGGATCGTCCCACCCCAGATGGACTGAGAGGGGCAAAGCCCCTCAGTGGGAAAGACAGTGGACCCAGGACACCAAGTAAACTGGAGACCCAGTCTGAGTACTTCATACAGGACCAGAGGAAGAACAGTCAGAGATTTTCAGTTGACTTGTGAGAGAGGGCCCAGGTGGGTGGGACTAAGGAGAGGGTATTCGAGTCAGTGCCCAGTAACAAGGAGGAGAAAAGAGGAAACTTGATCCCCCCACCCCTATGGATTCTGAATAGTCTTCAAATAAAGCAAAGACCTCTAATCAAGGCCCAGAGCTCCCAGAGGTCCCTGTAGACCTTCCCAATCCCACTTTCCTCTCCCCTTGGAGATTCTTTCCATCCCTGTGCACACCAAGTGCATTCCTACCTCATGAACCTTATGCATACCATGCCCTTTTCTTGGTGCATTGTCATGGGAAAAGCTCCTTCTCAGCAGGACCACTCAGATGTCACTATCTTACGCCTTCCTACCCCAGTCCTATGCCCCAGTCCTATGCTCACTCTCTGGAACAACACTCTCCCGCAGGACAGTCTGCACAAACATGCCCCCTCTGCGCCTTCACAGGTCAGTCTGTGTCCATCTCCTTCAAACAAAGGTCACTCAGGAAGTCTTTGTGGAACATGATGAAGCGGTGGTGGGCTGTGGGGCTATCAACACCTTCCCAGTTGGCCAAGGGCAAGGGGTCTCCAGAAGCCAGGTCAGGGTAGGCTGGTGACTGCTGTGTTTGTGCACCAAGAGGTGTTCTGGGGTCCTCTGAACCTAGGCCTGGAAGCTGACACACCCTGCCCCTTCTCAGGCCTGTGACTGGGAATTGGGAGGTAGCAGGCAGGGCTTGGTCCTTACATGCTTCTTTCTGGGGATTTGCTGGAACCAGGCATAAGGAATGGAGAAAGTGGTGCCCCAGCATCACACTCACACATATAATCACACACCCAGCCAGACACAACACAGAGTCACTGACCCTGACAGACGCACAGAGGTGTGGAAATGGACACAGACACCTGTGCACACAACAGACATGCACAGCTCGACCTGACAGAGCACACACACACTGAGATGCACACACAGACAATTACTTAGAAGCCCAGTTGTGTGTGCATCGGGACCAGAGAGATAGTGCAACTGTCACAAACACATGACATCATCCTGCACACACAGATACACACTGATGGATGCATCCATACACATTCACACACACACTCTCATATTCACAGATATAGGCACAGATCCAAGGAGAAGCACACCAATATGCATGTAGATGCAGAATGTGGTTGTTCAGAGACAGACAGACACCACCTGGACATGTAGACATGAAAGTGTAAGGAGATACTTCATCTGTAGTTTATGGGTGTGCATGCACACACACACACACACACACACACACACACACAGAAATGCACACAGCTCCCAGAGTGATCTGGTGCACCAGAAGTATCAGATCCTGAGCATGTGGATGTTGAGCAAACCTCCACCCTCCAGCCCAGCCATACCCAGGAAGAGCACAGCTGTCCCGCTCTGGCCCACTGACCAACCTCCAGAGTTTTGTGCAGATGGTGGGCCCAAGGCTGGCACTGCATAGCCAGTGGCCTGTCTTGCCTGCCTTTGGCAGTCCCACCCTCCTTTTCCTGGACTGTGTGACCCTGAATTTACCTCTTCCCACAGTTATGTAGGATTTAACAATTGGTATAACATTCTAGATTTCTATTTTCTCTTGGAAAATTAGAAGATCTGTCATGACTGGGTCCCCCAAAGCTGCTGCTCATCTGAGGAACATGAACAATCTAGGTCACCAGAAGTGTTGAGGTCCTCACCTGAAAGTCATGCTTGTAGAATTGTTTCCCCATGCGTGCATTGACAAACCATCTACCCACTGATGGCTGTATGCACATCTTGCTATTAATTATTCTATAACAATGGTCTCATTCAGCAAAAATTGCATGAGACCCCTTAAAATATTATGAATACATTTCTATGCTAATAAATATCTGTATCCTGATTTTTTTGAATAAATTTTTTGGTTTTGTTTTTATGAGTGCTGGGGATCAAACCCAGGGCCCCATACATCCTAGACAAGCGTTCTACCACTAAACTACATTCTCCAGCCCTAAGTAAACTTTTTATTTTTGAATGATTTTAGATTTAGAGCAAAGTTAGAGCAAAGTTGCAAAGAGAACATAGTGTTCCGGTACGGTACTCACCTTCCCCTAATGCTAACTTCTTGCATGACCATGGTACATTTGTCCAAAATGAAAAATTAGCATTAATAAAATCGTGCTAATTAAACCACAGAATTTACAAGGATTTCACCAGTTCTTCCATGAATGCCATTTTTCCAGTCCAGGATCCTATCAGGAATTCCTTATGGCATTTAGTCTGAGGGATTTCCTGAGACTCCTTTAGCTCCTGACAACTTTCTGAAGATTTCCATGCTTTTCAAGGCCTTGACAGTTTGGAAGACAGCTCAGGTATTTTTTTAGAAATATGTAAAGTGCTCAAATATTTTGTAGAATGCCCCTCATTTGGGTTTGTCTGATATTTGTCTTATGAGGAGACCCACATTACAGATTTTGGAGAGCAGAGAAGAGTGATAGGGTGTCCTTGACATTGTGCTATATCGGGGGCACCTGAAACCACACAACTTGTCACTAGTGATGGATAGGGAGTGTCGGCCAGGTTTCCTCTCTTCTCAGAAAGGGTTTCCTCTTCCCACACTCCATTTTTTGGGTGAAAAATCTAAGTCTACCTACAATCAAAAAGAGATAGGGATTAAGCTTCACTTCTTGTGTGTGCAGGGATTCTATCTACATGTGTTATTAGAAAATAATTTTAAAATTCCATTTTATAGATCTTCCATCTTTCACTGAGTTGGTATCCTGAGGTCAGACACTTCCATCATGTTCGGTTTTTCCTTTTACAAGCAGAACTGCAAACAACAGTGCTGTAACTCAGCTTCAACAAATATTTTTCAAGCAGCTTCTCCGTAACAGGCACCTCATACTCTGGTGAACAATGTTTATGTTTCTCTTTGCTTTTTTTTTTTTTTTTTCTCTTCATGGGTTGGGATTGCCAGGGCAAAGATAAGCACATTTTTAAAGGCTTTTGATAAGTATCACTCAACAATGCTCAGGAAAGTTGTACCAATCTAACCCCTGGATTGACTTTTTTTTTCCAACCTTTTTTTTTCTAGACAAAAATAATTCATGTTTTTATGAGATAACTGGAAATTACTTACTGGACATTTGATGATATTAAATAATTATTTTTTAGGTGTGATAATGGTATTGTGGCTTTTGAAAAGAGTCCTTATCTTTTATAGACATTCACTAGAATATTTATGGAAGAAATCGTATGACTTAGGATTTGCTTCAATAAAATACAGGAGGGGAGGTGTGCTGGGGATATATCTTAAGCAAGACCTGTCATGAGTCAATGGTACTGAAGAGAGGTAGTGGGACACCAACTTCATTATATGATTCTCTCTAGATTAGCAAAAAAAGAAAAAAAGCTTGTTAAAAATATTTAAACATAATATAAATCTATAGCTTAGGCAAGAGTACCAATCTTTTGTGGTTAATTACAATGAACTGTTTGGGGCATGTGTGGGTGTATGTGCCCCCTGACATTCTCTATATAAATATTAACTATAAATATTGCAAACACACACACACACACACACACAGACATATATTTTTGGTACTAGGGATTGAACCCAGGGGTGCTTAACTACTAAGCCACTTCTCCAACCTTTTTTCATATTTTATTTAAAGACTTGGTCTTACCAGGTTGCTTAAGCTGGCTTTGAATTTGTAATCCTCCTGCCTCAGCCTCCTGAGCTGCTGAGCCACTGTGCCTGACTGAAATAAATACATTTTCTTAAAACATGAATAAAGAACCATGATACAGACCATTTTTCCATTAGCTTTTTTGTTTGTTTGTTTGTTTTGAAGCAGGATCTCATTCTTACCCAAAATGACCTCAAACTTCTTGGGCTCAAGGAATCCTCCTTCTTCGGCCTCCCAAATACCTAAATAGCTGGGATTATAGGCACGCACCAACAGACCTGGCTTCTACTAGCGTTTTTTTGCTTGTTTGTTTGGTTTTTTTTTTTTAGTACTGGGATTTGAAATCAGGGGCACTCCACCCCACCACTGAGCCACATCCCCAGCCCTTTATATTTTTGTTTTGAGACAGGATCTCTCCAAATTGTAGAGACTGGGTCTCAAACTTGCAATCTTCCTGCCTCAGGCTCCTGAGTTGTTGGGATTATAGGTATGTACCACCACACCCTGCTCTACTAGTTTTTGTTTGTTTTGTTTCTTGTGGTGCTGGGAATTGAACCCAGGCCCTTGTGCTTATGAGGCAAGCACTCTACCAACTGAACTATATCCCCAGCCCCATCTACTAGTTTTTTTTAACTTCATGATATTTTGTAGACTGTTAGCCAGTTATACATCATCTCTGTTTTTAACAGCCACACGGTTGTCTCCTGTATCAAAAAACCATTGTTTACTTATCTGATTTTCTAATGGTAGTAATTGGAGTGACTCCAATTTTCTGCTATTAAGAACAATGAAGCAGAGAGAATCCTGGTACATAAACCTATTTTCATTTACCTTTGAGAACAAATTTATAACCCATCTTTCTATAAGTGAAATCACTCAATCAAAAGGATGCATATTTAAAATTTGTAATAGAATGGCTAACTTGCCCTTCTGGTAGACTTTCTATGTCCAGTATGTGACATTCTCTCCTGACACATGCCTGGAATTTGTCACTTGGTGCTTGCTGTGGAAAAGTATCCCTGAGTCCCAACTGGAAGGAGTTTCTGAGATCTTTTGGTCTCACTTCCAGGGAAGCAAACTGAGCCTTGGGGAAGGAGGTCTCCTGCTCCCCATCAGCACCTGTAATTCCATGAGGGTCATGTAGGGCAGTGCCTATAAAGCCCCTGCCCACCTTGGAATCCACACCTTACCATTTACTGGTTGCATAACCTTGAATACGTTACTTAAGCTCTCCGTGCCTTGGTTTTCTTATCTGTATGCTGGGAGGAAAAGAGGGTATCCAAGAGATAGCTTCCCATCTCTGACAAGCCCACCACTCGTTACTGTTAAGTGAAGTTTGATTGGAACACAGCTGTGTTTATTCATTCATCTATAAATGCTTCCATGTGACAACGACTGAGTTGAGTAGCTGCAATAGAGGTCATATGGCCTAAAAAACTTAAAATATTTGCTATCTGGCCCTTTATAAAAAATTTATGTTCCAGTCTCTGGCACAGAGGTTATAGGACAATAATAAGTGCTGACGTGTCTGAGAACTTACCGTGTTTAAGGACTGTTCTAAATTCATCACGTTAATTTGTTTAGTCCTCACAATCTTATGAAGTGGTTACTATTTCTGGTCCCAGTGACCCACATCTCCTGGGATTCACGCCTGTCAGCCCTTTCACCTTGAGCCTGGGATGGCCTTGTGCTAACAGAATGTGGTGGAGTCCCAGACTTTGCCTTTAAGAGGACTGGTAGTTTCGGCTTTCTGCCTTTTGGAACACTTTTGGGGACTCCTTGAGATGTACAGAGCAGAAAGGGAGGCCACAGGGAAGGAGAGACTCTTAGATTGTGTGGAAAGGGCAGGGCCCAGTCAGCTACCAGTCTCCAGATGATCCAGCCCCAGCTACCTTTCAAAGGAACTTGCCTGAGGGACTCCCAGGTAAGAACAGCAGAACTTCTACTCACAGAAGCATGAGAGACAATAAAACAGAGGTTTTGCCACCATGCTTGGTAGGGGTGAGGGTAGATTCATAGGGTAATGACCAACTGAGATGTGGTCACTCCTAGGGTGACTCTTGGTCTGCCTGATCCCATGTGTGCACATGAGTCTGAGCGCATGAGTGTGTGCGTGTGTGTAGACTTTAAAATCTCCAGAGGGGCTTTTCATGGACTAGTAGTGGCAAACACCTTGGAGTAGGAATTTTTAACCCTTGGCCCTAGGATTTAGAACCATAGCTCTGTCCACTGTACCCAAAACTTGACCTGAAGATAAGAAATGACCAGGCACAGTGGTACACACCTGTTATCCCAATGGTTCTGGAGGCTGAGGCAGGAGGACTGAGAGTTCAGAGCCAGCTTCAGCAACTTAGTGAAACCCTACACAATTTAGCAAGAAACTGTCTCAAAATAAAAAAGGTGAAAAGGACTTGGGATGTGGCCCAGTGGTTAAGTGGTTAAGTACCCCTGCCGTGTTCAATCCCTGGAAAAAAAAAAAAAAAAAAAAAAAAAAAAAGCCCAGTATGCTTATTTTAAAAAGAAATTCTTGCACAGTCCACGTATGAACTGATTCCATGGGAAGGCCCTGAGGCCCTGGTAATCTGTAGCATCAACATGTTCTTATGGTCATTGACTATCAGAGAAGACATAAGAAGAGAGTCAGCTCTCAGGTGTGGAGAATGGTGTTGCAGTTTCCCATGGAGTCAAACATACCAAACAACCCAGCCCTCCCCCTCTCAAATGTGCCCACCTGAAAGAAGTGCTGATGTCCACCAAAAGGCACAAACAAAAGATGTTCACAGTGGTTCTATTCATGGTGACCCAAAACTAGAAACATCCCCAATGACCATTCACAAGATCATAGATACATTGCACTATATCCACACAATGCGACTATGGGCAGCAGTGAAAAAGAATTATGTGCTGATACCCACAGTGTCAGTGTGGGTGGATGAATTTCACAGATGTGCTGTTGAGTGAGAAAAGTGAGACACAGAGTAGATTCAAGGACAGACAAGACTAATCTATGGTGATGAGACCAAAAGAGTGGTTACTTCTGCGTGTGTGTGTGTGTGTGTGTGTGTGTGTGTGTGTGTAAATTCTGTTCCCTCATGGGATGCCCTAAAGGCTTCAGGGTGGAAGTCAGAACCGTAGAGCAATACTTAACTGCCTTTGGGTCCCACCTGAGAGGCCTTTTCTTTCTTGCTTGTCTATTTGCATTTTGGAGAAGTACATTATACATTGAGATGTACAGAATACTAATGGATGTTAACATTTAGCATTAAAGCTGGTGCAAAATACTATTCTAGGTCCCTAGAAAGAGAATCCAAGGTTACAAGACCCAGACCCTGTCCATGGAATTTTGTATCTGATCAGGGAGATACTTCAATACAAGGCGTAAATGTATGTTTTCATCCATTCGCTTATCACTGTGTGTCGATTTTGTACCAGGCATTGAACTAGGCCCAGGAATTCTAGTAGTAACTGACACACAGCCCCATCTTTTTGGTGCTTGTAGGCTAGTCTTTTGTTTGTTTGTTTTTTGAGACAGGGTCTAGCTATGTGGCCCAGGCATGCCATGAACTCCTGGGTTCAAATGATCCTTCTGCCTCAGTCTCCTGAGTAACTGGGACTACAGGCATGTGTCATGGTCTAATTAACTTTTGAACAGTATATCACATATTCTACCTCCTTATTGTTGTCCAAATTCATTCTTAGCATCTCCCAATGACCCTATTCTAGTCTGGGTTCCACTTTCTGTACTCTGATCTGTCCTGGTCATATTTGGATCTATCATGTTTCCAGTCTTCTGCCTCCAATTCATTCTCCAGACCAACAGCCCCTATATAAGTACTTGGTGGAAAAAATCCAAAGTTGATGAGTCTCCACTGCCCAGGCAGCTTTGGTGACAGACCATATGGAACTGAACTCTCACTTATAGGGTCTGTAACTGTGACCAGAGGCAACCTCCTGTTGTGTCCTGAGCCTCATGGGTGTCTTCTGTAAAATGGAGATGAAATAATATTAACATCCCCTGCAAAGAGGCTGAGCTCTCACCATCCATTCATCTCCCAATCCCTGCATCACTTGCTCAACATCTCTATACTACCTAGTGATAGTGAGGTACTTGGGCTCATCGACACACCCTTTGGTTTCAAGGACCTGAGCCTCTCCTGGTGGTCATGTACAGAATGCTTTCCTGCCATAATCTCCGAGCTGGGTCTCAGTCAGCCCAGGAGCTGCCTTCCTCAGGAGCCTTCCCTGAAGCCACTTACTGTGCTGGGTTCCCCTAGGTCTTGGCACCCCCACAACACTCCAAATGGAGTATTATCTGTTTGCCTCTTGTTTCCACATGTCTACTCTTACTTGAGTGTGAGCTGCTTCCAGGCAGGCGGCCTCTAGATTCTCAAATCAAACTCTTTTTTTATATCCCAAGCTGCAGACCCCCAGTCACCAGCCCTTAGGCACTGGATGTGTCCACTGACGGGAACACACGTAGCATTTTCTCAGTGGGGTGGCTTTTGTGTTGGCCCAAGGCAAGGATAGGACTTTAAAATTTTTATTTTAAAAGAAGTCGTACTTGCACATAACACCAAATCTGAAAGGAACAAAAGGGCTTGCATTGAAAATTAAAAGTAGGTCACCTCCCAACCACCCAGCTCTCCTCCCCAGAGGCCACTATTGGTATCACTTTCTTAGTATTCTGGGAAGGAAAGAATTGTCAGTCTCCTTTACCCATTTTCTTCCCCTCTTTTATTTTGCAAAAAATTAAAACCAACAGAAAAGATGCAAGAAGAGTAAAATAAACATCATTTGCCAAGATTCAATTAATGTTTTGCCACATTGCATGAAATAATTTACAAGCATTATCTCACTTAATGCTTGCAACACAATACAATCATGTCAATTTTGTACATGTGGTCACTGAGGCACCAGGCAGGGTAAAGGGCTTGCCCAATGCTGCCTTGGAGCTGAGGGGGTGGAGCTGGGCTTTTCCCCCTTAGGCTGCCGGGAGGACTTTGATCTGCCTTCCTCTGATTCCCTTTGTAGGAAAGCATTTCATACTCAAAGTGGAAATCCACCTTCCTGGGATAGTCACCAGATGATCAGTGGAAAAGTACACAGCTCTGGAAGCATTTGCTACTTTTTCTCCTAGAGCCTTCCCATCCCTTAAGCAACAGCTGCTGTCCCTGCTGCTGCCACATGCTCCAATGTCACCTCTCCTGTGAAGACTGAGTTAGCTCACTCAGTTTAAACACTCAGGATGACTCTCTCGACTGCCAGCAGGCTGACGTTTACATGCCAGAGCCTGGAATCCAAAGCCCTGGGTGATCTGCCTTCATCAAATCCTTTAGACTTTTTTCTTGCTCCTTCTTTCCCTATCTCCACCTCCAGCCCCAGTGAGCCTCTAACTATCTGCTTCAATCCACCCTGCTGCTCCTGGAAGCCATTCTAATTCTCCTACAGAGTACATTTCCCCCCTCTGAATCCTGCACCTTCTGTCAGTGCCTTCACAGCGTCTCCAGGTTGTCTTTTGGCCAGAAGACTGGACAATGGAGGCCTGGAGTGACAGCTCGGCCCCTTCCTAGCAGAATGACCCTGCACAAAATTACTCCGGGTGTTTGTGCCTTAATTTCCTCCAACACATAACGAAGGAAAGAATGCCTAGCTCAGGACCTGGCAGAAAGTCAGCATTCACTAATCTCCCATAATAGAACTGACAGCTCTACACGGATGGCTGACATCTTCTCTTAGTCATCCCTGGAAACATTACCTCCTATTACTTAACTTCTTCTCACCTCAGTTTTCTCATATGTAAAATGGGAGTGATCAAGGAGAGATTGTGAAACTTTAATGAGCCAAAGACTTTGGAGTACTTGGAACAGTATCTACTCCTTATGAATAATGCCAACTATGACCACGACGACTCATAGTAAGTGCTAAACTAATGTGCTCGGTCCGAGTGCACCCGCAGGGCTCTGGAGGGAAAGCTGGACTGGAACTGAGGGGTTTGCGGAGAGCCAGCCAGAGGTCGGCTCCGCCTCAGCCCCCCTCCCCGCCCCGCCGGCCCCCGCCCTGCCTCTGCAGCTGTCAGGCCCGCTGGCCTCGGCGCCAGTCCACCAAACCTGAACGTCCCAGGCCGGGGCCCCCACCTTCCTCCGCTGCACAAGTTACCTTGCGCTCGGTCGCCTTTGTCCCCGCCCCCGACTGCCATTGGCTCAGAGGTTTCTTTGTTAGCGGGAGCGCACGGTCACTATTGGCCGCCCGGGTTGCCGATCACGTCTGTGCAGCCCCGCCCCGCGCGCCCGGCGCTCGCCCGCGCCGCCCGCCCGCCCCGCCCGGAGTGCGCGAGGCGCTCCGCTCCCGTTTGCAGCGGCTGCGGGCGCCCAGGGCAGCGGCGGCGGGGCGACAGGCGGGCCGGCGGCGACCGGCTCCTGGGAGGCGGCCG